>JARQOC010000001.1:546084268-546106768 GCA_033576535.1 Allobates femoralis
CAGGCAGGGATGGTTAGGGAGCTAGTTAGGGTCTGTAGGGGCAGGTAGTGATAGTTTAGGGGCCATAGATTAGGTGACAGGTTCCCTTTAAACTAATTTTTTTTATAATTTTTTTTGTTTTTCTATTACTATACATCTATGGCTAAACTAATGTATTCAAATATTTGTCTTTAATTAGAAAGTACATATGTATCTAAATGTAATATGTATCTAAAGAATTTAAAGTAAAATATTTTTATAGACTATATTTGTAGTGAAAACGAACACTAACGACTATATTTCTTAAATAACTATTTTATATCTAATAACGAATTCTTATGTCTTTATCTATAACTAAACTGGTTGTTTTGGTATGTTTGTTTTTTTCTATTCCTATACATCTATGGCTAAACTAATTTTTTTTTTTTTTATTCCTATACATGTATGACTAAACTAATTTATTGTAATTTTTTTGTTTAATTAGAAAGTAACTATGTATCTAAATCTAATATGTATCTAAAGAATTTAAAATAAAAAATTATTGTAGAGAATATTTGTCGTAAAGAGTTTTTCACTATTGGGCAGCAATTTGGCTTGAATGGGTGTATCCAGCATTTTCACCTTATCGTGTTTTCACTCGTGAAAAAGCCACATATAACTGTCCATGTCCAAAAACGGGTTCTGGCGAAAAAAATCCCTACTTTCTCCAATTTTTGGCCTTGGGATTTGTTGATGGTCATGGCAAAAGCAGGCTTCACGGGAAATTGTCGACGTCTCAACTTGAAAGATACGGCAGTGTCTGATGGAGATAAATCAATCCTTGGAATAAACACCACATTTCCTTCTGCTGACCCAATAATGACTTTTGCTTGAATCATATTGGCAAACAAAGTGATGACAATGAAGCAAGTCCCATTTCAAAGACCTTTTCTGCTGTTAAAGTTGCGCAAAAGCATGACAATGGTGCCGATTAGTAATTAGAGGCGATGAGAAGGCATTCCCGTTGGTGTGAATGATTTTAAAAATTCCACTGGATATTGGTCTGGATCTTCAGTCTCATCAGGGTCAATGGAATCATCACTAATGTATTCAGCGTATTCACCAGCAATGCAATCCATAACCTTAGAGTTCACCATATCCACATGGTCATTTCTAGAGCAAAGAATGGCATCTAATGCAGCAATTGAAATGCTTTCATTGTTACGTACATTATGTATGTAAATGTAATATGTATCTAAAGAATTTAAGATAAAATATTCTTATAGACAATATTTTTAGTAAAGACTTTTTCAGAATTAGGCAGCAATTTGCCTTGAATGGGTGTATCCAACACTTTCACCTTAACATTGCATCGTCTTTTCACTCGTGAAAAAGCGACATATAACTGTCCGTGTCCAAAAACGGGTTCTGGCAAAAAAATCCCTACTTTCTCCAGTGTTTGGCCTTGGGATTTGTTGATGGTCATGGCAAAAGCAGGCTTCACGGGAAATTGTCGATGTCTTAACTTGAAAGGTAAGCCAGTCTCTGATGGAAATAAATCAATCCTTGGAATAAACACCACATTTCCTTCGGCAGACCCAGTAATGACTTTTGTTTGAATCATATTGTCAAACAAAGCGATGACAATCAAGCGAGTCCCATTGCAAAGACCTTTTCTGCTGTTAAAGTTGCGCAAAAGCATGACAATGGTACCGATTTTTAATTTGAGGCGATGAGAAGGCATTCCCGTTGGTGTGAGTGAATTTGAAAATTCCACTGGATATTGGTCTGGGTCTTCAGTCTCATGAGGATCAATGGAATCATCACTAATGTATTCAGTGTATTCACCAGCAATGCAATCCATAACCTTAGAGTTCACCATATCCGCATGGTCATTTTTAGGACAAAGAATGGCATGTGATGCAGCAATCTGAATACTTTCATTGTTATGTACATCAATGAGAATGTTTTCACCAAATATAGCAAGTATGAGTGAGCCAGTGCAGATCATGTCTTATGGGATTTCAATGATATCATCTCAAGGTTGAAATCATTGGACAATTCACCATTTCCCAGTTGAAGTAACCAACTGCTATAATCAGGATCAATGGAACGCATGTTGTTGAAGAGTGGCAACTGAGTGAAAAGCTGCCATTGTCGTGAGTATTTAATACAACTCTCTATAATGTCAGTTCTTGTACCATGTGGGATGATAGGCAGACACTGTCGAAAGTCTCCTCCCAGAACAATGACTTTCCCTCCAAAAGGTGTTGTATTTTTCTTGGAGATATCTGTTGTCATGACATCCCGTAAAAGTTGATCTATCACATGTAATGCATATTTAGATAACAGAGTGGACTCGTCAATAATGAAAAGTTTGGTACTTTCAAATGTTGTGCAGCATCTGTATCATTTTTAATTCTGGAAACGGATGTTTCATTCATTGGAATTGGTATGCCATAAAGCGAATGGATGGCTCTTCCTCCTTGCAGTAAGTTAGCTGCAATCCCTGTACTGGCTGCAGGTGAAACAATTTCGCTTTCTCCTCTTAGTTCATGAATTAATAAATCATACAGATATGTTTTCCCACTGCCACCTGGACCGTCGATGAAAAAACACTTAGGTTGTAGACTTCTATCATGTAAAGCTTGATTGATAGCATCATAGGCCAAAAGTTGTTGGTCATTTAAAGTAGTTTTCATTTCCCGAGCTCTTCTTAACTCATCATCCTTGTTGTATTGTGGAGCGATGTGTGGCTTTCTTTTTGGTCGTGGTAGATTAAAATCAGTAAAAGTTTTGGCATGAAATTTTAGAACATTTTGGACATCTGTCATTGCATATCCTTCACAATCCTCACACCCCTCAGTGTTGGAGTGGTATGCATGGCAGTAGTCTTGGATAAAGTCTTGTTTAAATTCTTGCCACAACTCCAATGGATGAGTGGGAGGACCAAAAATACATATATATGCAAACATATCACGAAGCTGTGCAGGCATGTTGAGAACACAGGCATCCAATAAAGTATTTCTCCAAACAGTGTCATCGAAGAGCAATCCAAGGGCTAATGCCGCCTCTTTAAAAGTTGGGTATGTGACTTCATTAACAGTCTTAATGTTGTCAAAACTTGTTGCTCCTTTGACATGCAGTAACAACAACCTTAAATAGTACCGTTCTTGTTCTTTCATACTGACAGTATACATTCTTCCAATCACTGAAGAACCTCCTCGCTTTCTAATTTCCCATGCACCTTGTTTCCAAACATAGTGCTCTGGAATTTGGTGGTAGAAGTAATCCTGAGCATGTGGGTCATTCTCATTCAGCTCAAAGTAGGCCATAAGAGTGGATTTTCTGTGCATTGTGTAACTGATGTTTTCAACAAAGTCATCCTCATGAAAATAAAGTGATTGAGAATGTGGGAGATGTACGGCAAGACGAATAATGGAGTGGGATTGTCTATGCATAGGGTAAGCAAAGATTCACCAAGCTGCCTCCGGTGCACTCACGTATCTTGAATCCATGAATTGATGTGTTTCATCATGGTGGTATTAGTTTGGCAAATTTCAAGATTGGCTTTATCATGTCCTTTGTAGACATATTTGAATAGGTATTTAACACTTTGAATGGAAGCACATACCTCAACATTAATATGACACTTGTATTTTAATAGTAGGAAAGGGTTATAGGGAACAACCCAAGAATTATCAATCATCTTTGAATTGTGTTCAAAGGATGATCCTTCCTTTCTTTGATAAGTAGGGTATGCATCCTCAGCTAAGACTGTTTTTGTTTGGAAATCTTTAGGAAAACCTTTCTTACACTTTCCAAGATCCATACATGGAGAATTGGGGTTGTGTTGTCCACAGGGTCCATGAATCATGTGTTGCATCACAATTTCATGGAGCACAGGGTAATCTTCAGGATCAGGGATTTCAGCCCAAACTATATTATCCACTTCAACCTCAGTTCTTAGTTTGGATTTGCTATCCAGAATGATCAAAATGTGAGCGTGTGGTAGGCCACGCTTTTGGAATTCAATAACATGAACCATTGCACAAACTTTGCCAAATAATCCACTATTAATGTCTTTTAATAGGGCTTCCAGTTTAATTCTGAAGACACGGGCGACTAAATCAGGTCTATGTTCCACACGCTGCCATGGCTCTAAATTGATTTTAATCTCCCTCCATTTAGGATTACAGGTCATGGTTACGAAAAGATCCGGTCGTCCAAATTTAGTGACAATAGCCATGGCATCCTGATAGCGTTGCTGCATGTTTCTTGGACTGCCTTCAAAGGAAGATGGTAAAATGACCGTCTTGCCAATGGGAATACCTTTCTCAATAGATTTTTTCTGGAGATGTTCCTGAAGTACGCAATAATCCTCCACTTTTAAATCCTTTTGGTGTTGACGGCTAAAATTTAAGCGATTTGCCTCAATTTTCACATACGCATCTACTAAGTACTGCTGCGTTAGTTTGCCACCATTCAGGACAGGATTGAACCGATTCCGTACAGACAACAAATAGCAATAATACTGGAGCTGTGTAATCCTGCGTTGAATTTGGCCTTGATGCTTGAGTCCCTCATGCCAGCCTTGTTCTCCATGAGGGAAAAATAAGGGATACAGTAATGCATCTAAATTGCTGTGTAGAATACTGACTTGCTGTGTTTTTGGGGCCAAGGGGTTATTTGGATCAGGTTTCAAATGAATTAAAATGTCTCTATTGAATGGTGGCTCTCCATCAGCATGTTCAAAGACCACAGCAACTTCATTGACAGTAGGATTGTTATAGCGTCTAGGGTCTTGGTCTCTGTCTTGTTTAATGGCCATGATAATATTTGGCATAACGGTGCCATGTTCTACTGCCTTCTGTTGATCTTCTAATTCAACGTCACGTAGCATTTTGTAGGCCGAAACAAAGGGATTAATATTATCCAATTGAAGAGCAATGATACTCATTAAAGTAGGATGACATTTAACATTTTCTGGAGAGTGTAGGCGTTGTTCTGTAGCGGTTGCAGTATCTAAAATGTACAGTTGTGCATATGCTGGAGGTTGATCTTGAGCAGGATGGAGTGTTCCCGTGCGATGATAAATTTGCCCATGAATTCGGAAACAGTAAGGGCCGTGTCCAGGTGGCAGAGAAACATGGGCACACATGGAGGCAAAAGCAAAAGAACTATTAATGCTCCTGATATTCTCCATCAAATTTTTACTGTACTCACTCTCTCAGCAGGCGTTGGAAGACCTCCAGGTATTGAGGTAATGGTACCTTTACTTTTACCTTGTGGCAACAAAGAGTAAACTGTTTATCTGATGGGCGTTCATCAGTAAAATGCAGAGCCTCACAATGTTCACATATTAACTTCATGGGACCACAGGTATGTTCTACAATAGCATGATCCTGATCAGTAAATCCCATTGGATGTAGGAAAGGTGTAGATAACAAATGTAACTGTTTATTGTGTAATCCTACATAGATGAGACGTGGAAGGGACGTAGAATCAAAACATTCAAGAAAAGAAGAAGTTGAATATAAATTGCGTTGTGGCTCTTGCAATGTTGAAGTGGAAGAACGTGTGCGTACGTCACGACGTGATGCAGCCAAATGGGTCAAGCGGAGTTGTTTAGACGTAGGAGAGAGCGTATCTTGACACATCTGTCTTGTCCTTTTTTTGCGGATAATGTTAGACTGTTTGCTGTATGGCGTCTCCTCAGCAGAGTGTTTTCGTTTACATGTAGCCTTGCGATGTGGTAAAGGCTGTTCAGTTGTAGTTAACACAGTAGAAGAAGAGGTGGCAGCAGTATGAGGATCAGACGAAGAGGAGGCAGCAGTATGAGGATCAGAGGAAGAGGTGTCAGCAGTATGAGGGTCAGACGGATCTCCTGTAGGCATTAACTTTTGTTGTTGGTGTCTTTGACGCGCAGCCATTGATTTTTTGCCTAATCGTTCCGTCCTTCCTTCCAAAGACTCTTTTGAAAGGCGTGTCTTCAAAGCAGCCTTTTCCTTGTCCAAGCGAAGTCGTATTTCTTCAGAACTCTCTTCCGCACGCTTCTTGCGCATACGCACTGCCTCCTTGTCAAGCTTTGCTTTTGTTTTTCCCATGGAGGTCATAGGAGGTGTTAAAGGCTGTTCACTTTGTAAAATGTCAGTAGAGGAAGAGGCAGGAGTACTATCTTTGTCAGATGTTTCTTCAGTGACTGGAAGTATTATTTGTTTGCGTCTGCGACACTCAGCCATGGCTCTTTTTACCATTCGTTGGCTTCTTTCTTGGGAAGACAGTTCAGAAATAAGTTTTTTCGAAGCAGCCTTCGCAGCATCCAACCGAAAACGTCTCAGTGGAGAAGAGAGTTTGGCAATGCGTAACACTTTAGCAGCCTTAGCACGATCTAAGCGAAGACGTCTCTGTTCCAAAGTCTCCCCTGCAATGCGTTTCGCATGAGCAGCCTTAACACGATCTAAGCGAATACGTCTCTGTTCTGAAGTCTCCTCAGCAATGCGTTTCGCCTTAGCAGCCTTATCACTATCTAAGCGAAGACGTCTCTCTTCCGAAGTCTCCTCAGCAGTGCGTTTCGCCTTAGCAGCCTTACGAAGATCTAAGCGAAGACGTCTCTCTTCCGACGTCTCCTCTGCAATGCGTTTGACCTGAGCAGCCTTAACACGATCTAAGCGAAGACGTCTCTGTTCTGAAGTCTCCTCAGAAGTGCGTTTCGCCTTAGCAGCCTTATCACTATCTAAGCGAAGACGTCTCTCTTCCGAAGTCTCCTCAGCAGTGCGTTCCGCCTTAGCAGCCTTATCACTATCTAAGGGAAGACGTGTCTCTTCCGAAGTTTCCTCAGCAGTGCATGTTGCCTTAGCAGCCTTCTGACGATCTAACAGAAGATGTGTCTCTTCTGAAGTCTCCTCTGCAATGCGTTTGACCTGCGCAGCCTTAACATGATCTAAGCGAAGACGTATCTGTTCTGAAGTCTCCTCAGAAGTGCGTTTCGCCTTAGCAGCCTTATCACTATCTAAGCGAAGACGTCTCTCTTCCGAAGTCTCCTCAGCAGTGCGTTCCGCCTTAGCAGCCTTATCACTATCTAAGGGAAGACGTGTCTCTTCCGAAGTCTCTTCAGCAGTGCATGTTGCCTTAGCAGCCTTCTCACAATCTAACAGAAGACGTGTCTCTTCTGAAGTCTCCTCTGCACGCTTCTTAGGCGTAGATGCAGCCTCCTTGGCAACAGCGATTTTTTTTGTTGGAGAGCTCATCTTCGTAAGAATACGCAGTGAATCCAATCAAAAATGAGCTAGTGTGTGTTAGTTAAGGAAACAATCAATAATAACTATTTATAAATAGGCAAAAACAATAAAAGTAAAGTGTGTATTTCAATAACCTGTGAAAAGCAAGTCATGGACGTCTGTAGAGTACGAAATAAATATTTAATGATGTTTACTGTATGTAGTTGTGAATGCAAATCAGTGTGTTAAAAGTCCTTAAAAAGAGACTTGAAGGCAAAACAAATGGATGTAAGGGTCCTTTGAGACGCGCTTTGTAAATGCAGAGCTCCAACATTGTAAAAAAAGCGATTAAACTACCGACATGACGGCAAGTTCTGCATAACCGCCAGCAGTGGTGGAGTTGCAGAAGTTGGAGCAAAATGGCAGAGGTAGCGTTCAGTTTTACCTTGAATGTATGGTTTAGTGATTATTGCGGAAAAAGTTGTTTTTATTTTTCTCTCTGCAGTTGGGGAAATAGCGGCATTAACGGCGAATGTAAAATGGCGTAATGTGATCAAGCAGGGTGAAAAAAGAAATAAGGCAACTTCCGCAGTACATGGTGAAACAGGCAGGCCAATGTAAAAATGAACATTAATCGGGCACTGTAGCGGGACCTTAAGCAACTGCACCCCTGGTGGCGGAGATGGTGAACGTGCATAAAGAATCAGAATATTACCACGTTATAGAATTATGTAAATCTACATGTACAATGCGCATAAGAAAGGGGCCCCAGTGGGTCATATAGTGCAAAATGCCATGCAACCAATATATTTTCTATGTAAAAGTAGTTAATGTCCCACTGGCACGACAATAAGACAGTGGTAAGGTAGCATTACATCCAAACTGTTAAATATAAGACAGGTAGTAGTCCTACAGACTAATTAGTATGAAATATAAGCAAAATAGCATATAATGGGTTAATGTACTCATAAGAGTCTAACGACACACTGCAAGTAGAAATAAAATAAAGAACAGTCTGTAAGGGGTTAATGTACCACTGGCACGCGTACAAAATACGGCACGATCAATAAAATGAAAAATAGTATTAAAAAGGTAGTATTGAAATGCCAGTAGTAGACCACATAGTGACATAGGCAGTGAATAGCCAAGACAATAGAAGGGGTTAATGTAGCACTTAGATCCTATAAAACAGTGTGGATGAGAAAATAAATAAGAAATGGTATAGAAGAGGTTAATTTTCAAACGTCATGAGAACAGCACATAGTGACACAGTTAGTGAATAGCAAACAGAATGGAAAGGGTTAATGTAGCATTTTGAACCTTATAAAACAGTGTGACACAAAATTAAAAAGGAAATGGCATAGAAGAGGTTAATGTAGAAAGTGGCCTTAGTACAGCACATAGTGAGAAAGCAACAGGAGTACAAATAGAATAGAAGGGGTTAAAAAGGTTATTAAAAAACAGAACAATATGTTGAAATGTAGCTCATATCAAATTTGTATAAAGAAGGGGTTAATAAAAGCATAGGCATTAGGAATATATACTCTGATGTGATATTGTACTGTGAAAACAGCTTTTTAGGTTTTAAGTACTGCAAAACTTCAAATTTCGCGCTTTAAAATGACGGACGCGTAATGTTCATTCACAAAATAGCGGCAGACGCCAGCCGCTGTGTGATTGGGCAGCGGAAACTTCAAAAAAATGGCGGCGTGAATCCGATTGGTCGGCGCTCAGCGGAGAGACCGGCGTCTTGGATGCCCAGCGCCTGGTTCTGTTTTCGGCCAGAGCGCACGGCTCAGGTCGGTCGTAGCATGGAAGTATGTAGCTCCGCCCCGCTATGCTATGATTGGTCTGGCGGCAACTTGAGAAGATGGCGCTGAGCATCCGATTGGTCGGCGCTAGTGATGGGCGAATCCTAAATTACTCGGAATCGCTTGACTCTAGCGAGTCCGAGCACAGGACTCGCTACTCGTTGCGAGTCTAGCGAGTCCAATGTTAATGAATGGGGAAGCGAGTAATAGCGAGTAGTGTGAGATTTACAAATCACAGATGTGTCTCGGAAGCTTCAGCCTGAAGCAATCCTAGTTTTGCCATTTATTTGCATTGCTCGTTTACATTGCAACTGTAATCGCTAGGAAACTCGCACAGATAAGAGAAGAGTCCTGTCTCTCTGTGCAGCTCCAGGGTCCTAGAGCCCGCCTGCTGCCTGATGTAGCAGTGCTGAGATTGTTCTCAGTCTGCTCATTCCCTGTGTACAGACATGAATGTCTGTGCACAGAGATGATGTAGCAGAGCTGAGATTGTTCTCAGTCTGCTCATTCCCTGTGCATATACATCTATATCTATGCACAGGGATGAGCAGAGAGGACATCGCGTTTTGGACTGCGTCGGACGGAAGAGGATTTTTTTAATTAAAGATGGAGTCTCTAATGGCTTTTTTTTTATTTCTAATAAAAAAATTTCTCTGTGTTGTGTTTTTTTTAAAACAATTTAATAGAAATTAATGGCGGTCATGTCTAATATTGGCGTGACCGCCATAAATTTCGGGCTTAGGGCCAGCTGATAATACAAAGCTGGCCCTAACCTCTATTACCCAGCGTGCCACCGCCACCAGGGCCGCTGGAAGAGCGGGGTTCAGCGCCAGAGGATGGCGCTTCAATGAACGCGCCATCTTCTGGGGCGGCTGCGGGCTGCAATTTGCAGCGGGGGGTGCCCAGAAAGCTTGGGCATCCCTGCGCTGCGGATTCCAGCCCCCAGCTGCTTAGCTGTACCTGGCTAGACATAGAAATTGCGCGGAGCCCCACGCATTTTTTTGACTCCGACTCCGAGACGACTCCGACTCCGAGACGACTGCGACTCCGACTCGACTCCGAGACGACTCCGACTCCGAGACGACTCCGACTCCGACTCGACTCCGACTCCGAGACGACTCCGACTCCGAGACGACTCCGACTCCGAGACGACTCCGAGACGACTCCGACTCCGAGACGACTCCGACTCCGAGATGACTCCGACTCCGAGGCGACTCCGACTCCGAGACTCCGACTCTGAGGAGACTCCAACTCCGAGACGACTCCAACTCCGAGGCGACTCCGACTCCGAGGCGACTCCGACTCTGAGGCGACTCCGACTCTGAGGCGACTCCGACTCTGAGACTCCGACTCTGAGACTCCGACTCTGAGACTCTGACTCTGAGACTCTGACTCTGAGACTCTGACTCTGAAATTCATTAAATAATAAAAAAAATGCGTGGGGCTCCGCGCAATTTCTATGTCTAGCCAGGTACAGCTAAGCAGCTGGGGGCTGGAATCCGCAGCGCAGGGATGCCCAAGCTTTCTGGGCACCCCCCGCTGCAAATTGCAGCCCGCAGCCGCCCCAGAAGATGGCGCGTTCATTGAAGCGCCATCCTCTGGCGCTGAACCCCGCTCTTCCAGCGGCCCTGGTGGCAGTGGCACGCTGGGTAATAAAGGGGTTAATACCAGCTTTGTTATACAAGCTGGTATTAAGCCCGAGATTCTTAATGTCAGGCCACGTTTGACCCAGCCACTAAGAATCTCCAATAAAGGGTTAAAAAAACACAACACAGAGAAAATTTTTTATTTGAAATAAAAAAAATAGCCATTAGGGACTCCATCTTTAATTAAAAAAATCCTCTTCTGTCCGACGTAGTCCAAAACGCGATGTCCTCTCTGCTACATCCCCTGTGCATAAATATAGATGTCTATGTACAGGGAATGAGCAGACTGAGAACAATCTCAGCACTGCTACATCATCTCTGTGAGCAGGCAGGTTCTAGGACCCTGGAGCTGCACAGAGAAGACAGCTGGACTCGGCTCGCAAAGAAACAGCAGTTACTTTGCGAGTTTCCCTGCTATCACTGGCACAGTAGCCAGTGATTACTCGCATGAGTCTAATGCAAACAATGGCAATCCTAGTTTTGTCAGCGTTTCTGACAAAACTAGGATTGATATTGATTTGCATTGGACTCGTGCGAGTAATCACTGGGAAACTCGCAGAGTACCGAGTCCTGCGAGTCCCTTACTACTCGCCGAGTAACGAGTCCTAGCGAGTAGATTCGCCCATCCCTAGTCGGCGCTCAGCGGGGAAAGCCGCGCTTTCCCTGCGAGCGCCTGGTTCTATTTTCGGCCATATTGGTCGGCGGCATCGGGGTCGCCGCTTTTAGCACTGAACGCCGCGCTTGGAGCGCCGAACTCGGCGCTGAATTCTGGAAGTGTGTGCGAGTGTGTGGCTCAGCTTTCCCCGGTGACCGCCGGCAGACACTCTCACAAATCGGCGCCGAGTTCGGCGCTCCAAGCGCGGCGCTCCGCGGTAAAAGCGGCGACCCCGATGCCGGCGAGCACTATGGTCGAAAATGGAACCAGGCGCTCGGCAGTAAAAGCGCGGCTTTCCCCGCTGAGCGCCGACCAATCGGAATCACAGTGCTACTCTGTAAAGTTGCCGCTGTCCAATCACAACACAGCGGGGCGTAGCTAGACACTTCCAAGGTGCACAAACGCCGTGGCCGAAAATCGAACCAGGCGCTCGGCAGGGAATGCGCCGCATTCCCCGCTGAGCGCCGGCATAAAATTGCACACACTCCCACAATTTGGCGCCGATTTCGACGCTCCAAGCGCGGCGTTCCGCGCTAAAAGCGGCGACACCGATGCCGCCGACCAATATGGCCGAAAATAGAACCAGGCGCTCGGCAGGGAAAGCGCGGCTTTCCCCGCTGAGCGCCAACCAATCGGAATAAAACCGCGATCAACCGCGACCAATCACAATCGCGCCTCATTCTTCCATGTATCCCTATGGGAAGACGCCCTCCAATCACAATCAAGGCGCCATTTTTGAAAATACACCACGACCAATCACATTGGCGCCTCATTCCTCCATCTTTCGGAATGGCAAAAAATCAGTAAATAAAAAATAAAATAACATAATAATAAATAAATGCACATAAAAAAAAATTATAATAAAAATGTATAAAAATAAAATATTTATAAGATGGAAAAAAAAAAAAAAAAAACTAATCCAAAAATAAAACTTCAATTCAAAATAAGAGCTTACTATATTTTGAAAAAAAAAAAAAAAATATATATAAAATTAAAATCTGAATAACATTAACTAATGAAAATAACATAAAACTAATGAAATGCACAATAAATCGAAGGCCGATGGCGCGAAGCACTATGGCCGAAAATGGAACCAGGGCCTCGGCAGGGAAAGCACGGCTTTCCCCGCTGACCGCCGACCAATCGGAATCAGAGCGCCATCTACTGTGACCAATCACAATCGCGGCGCCATTTTTGAAAATACAGAGCGACCAATCACAATCGCGCCTCATTTCTCAATGCATCTCTATGGGAAGAGACGCTGAGAATTCGATTGGTCGGCGGTCAGCGGAAAGAGCAGAAACTTGTATGGGCGGCGCCTGAATGAGTGTTCGGCCATAGCGGGCTGATGCACCGCGGAGGCCGCTAGAAGCGCCGAAGTTTGCGCTTGTAGCGCAGAAGTCGGCGCTTGCAGCGGCTAAGTGTCCGAACAGTGGCGCAGGCTCCATGCAGCGCCGATTGGCGCTGCATAGCGCAACATAGTAAAAGTGGTGAAGAAAAAAGATTGCAAAAGAGGTGAAAATAAAAGTTAGCATCAGGAATATAGCCTCTGATGTGAAAAGGTATCTTTCAAAAAGGATATCTTAGCTGATAAATCGCAGAAGCCGATCCGGCGCTTGCTTCCCGATGGGCCTCACGAAGGATGGGTATCTTGGCTGAAATATAGTCCAACAGATGGTCCAGCGGTAGCTTCTCGTTCTCCCTCAAATACCCTCACGAAGGATGGATATCTCGGCAGAAATAGAGTCCAACAGATGTTCGAGCATTAGGTTCTCGTTCTCCCTCAAACAGGATACAAAGAGGCGGAAGATTCAAATTTGGCGCTATAAATAAGCGGGCTTATCTCATTGGTAGGGGGCAACCTCAGAAAGATGGCGCCATGAATGTGATTGGTCGCTGTGTATGTTCAAAAATGGCGCCGTGATTGCGATTGGAGGGCGCCTTTCCATAGGGATACATGGAGGAATGAGGCGCTCTTCTGATTGGTCGCCGTCAGCAAAGAGCGACCAATCAGAAGAGCGCCTCACTCCCCATACAGATACATAGCGCTATGTTGGCGATTTTATGGCCGGGCCCCTGGTTCTATTTTCGGCTACGGGGCTCGGCTCTGATCCGTCCTTCCACGGCTCCGGAGACTCGCCTCGTGGCCATTGCTCGCGCCTTAGAAATGGCTCGCAATCATTGCGAGTCGTTGCCGATGCACCAGGAATCGCGGCGAAGCGCTCATTGCGAGTCTCCGCCCCCGTGGAACGACCGACCACAGCCGAGCCCCGTGGCCGAAAATAGAACCAGGGGCCCGGCCTGAAATTTGGCGATACACCGCTAATGTATCTCTATGGAAAGTGAGGCGCTATTCTGATTGGTCGCTGTGTGCTGCCGCCGACCAATCAGAATAGCGCCTCACTTTCCATAGAGATACATTAGCGGTGTATCGCCATATTTCAGGCCGGGACCCTGGTTATATTTTCGGCCACGGGGCTGGGCTATGTTCGGTCGTTGGACCGATACATAGATACATGGTAAATCCGGCACGTCGGTCCCTTGCGATTTTCCTGGACCGGCAAGAGCCGAGCCCAATGGCCGAAAATCAAACCAGGGGCCCGGGCAGAAATTGGGCGATACACCGCTAATGTTTGACCCAGCGACCAATCAAAAAAGCGCCTCACTTCGCATAGAGATAGAATGGTCAAAAAATCATCCATTCTATCTCTATGGAAAGTGAGGCGGTATTCTGATTGGTCGCTGTGTGCTGCCGCCGACCAATCAGATAAGCGCCTCACTTGCCATAGACATAGAATAGATGACTTAGACTTTCAAATTTACCGCTGAAAGTGAGGCGGTTTTCTGATTGGTCGGCGGCAGCACACAGCGACCAATCAGAAAAGCGCCTCACTTCCCATAGAGATAGAATGGATGATTTTTTGACCATTCTATCTCTATGCGAAGTGAGGCGCTTTTTTGATTGGTCGCTGGGTGCTAATGCGGACCAATCAGAATAGCGCCTCACTTGCCATAGACATATAACGGACGACGTTAATTTTCCAATGTACCGCTTAAACTGAGGCGCTTTTCTGATTGGTCGGTGGCAGGACACAGCGACCAATCAGAATAGCGCCTCACTTCCCATAGAGATAGAATGGACGAAAAATCGTCCATTGTATCTCTATGGGAAGTGAGGCGGTATTCTGATTGGTCACTGTGTGCTGGCGCCGACCAATCAGAATACCGCCTCACTTCCCATAGAGATAGAATGGACGAAAAATCGTCCATTCTATGTTTATGGGAAGTGAGGCGCTTTTCTGATTGGTCGGCGGCAGCACACAGCGACCAATCAGAATAGCGCCTCACTTTCCATAGAGATACATTAGCGGTGTATTGCCAAATTTCAGGCCGGGCCCCTGGTTCTATTTTCGGCCACGGGGCTCGGCTGTGGTCGGTCGTTCCACAGGGGCGGAGACTCGCAGAGAGCGCTTCGCCGCGATTCCTGGCGCATGGGGCAACGACTCGCAATGATAGCGAGCCATTGCTAAGGCGCGAGCAATGGCCGCGAGGCGAGTCTCCGGAGCCGTGGAAGGACAGATCAGAGCCGAGCCCCGTGGCCGAAAATAGAACCAGGGGCCCGGCCTGAAATTTAGCGATACACCGCTAATGTATCTCTATGGAAAGTGAGGCGCTATTGTGATTGGTCGCTCTGTGCTGACAGCGACCAATCACAAGAGCGCCTCACTTCCCATAGACATAGAATGGACGATTTTTCGTCCATTGTATCTCTATGGGAAGTGAAGAGGACGTCGGAGGCGGAGATAGCGAAAAGAAGACAGAAGACCCCCGGGGACGGACGAAGGACTCCTGGAGCGGACGGAGGATCAGATGAAGAAGAAGACATGTAAGTGATCGACGACGACGGGGGCTTAGGGGGTGACAGCAGAGGGGGGCGACAGCGGCGGGGGTTTAGGGGGTAGCGGCGGGGCTTAGGGGGTTACAGCGGCGGGGGTTTAGGGGGTAGCGGGGTTTAGGGGGTAGCGGCGGGGGCTTAGGGGGTGACAGCGGCAGGGGTTTAGGGGGTAGCGGCGGGGGCTTAGGGGGTGACGTGGGGTTTAGGGGGTAGCGGCGGGGGCTTAGGGGGTGACAGCGGCAGGGGTTTAGGGGGTAGCGGCGGGGGCTTAGGGGGTGATGGCGGGGGCTTAGGGGGTGAGAGCGGGGGGGCTTAGGGGGTGATAGCGGCGGGGGCGACAGCGGCGGGGGTTTAGGGGGTAGCGGCGGGGGGTTAGTGGGTGACAGCGGCGGGTGTTTAGGGGTTAGCGGGGCTTAGGGGGTGATAGCGGAGGGAGCGACAACGGCGGGGTTTTAGGGGGTAGCGGCGGGGGGTTAGGGGGTGACAGCGGCGGGGTTTAAAGGGTAGCGGGGGTTTAGGGGGTATTGGCGGGGGCTTAGGGGGTGACGGCGGGGGCTTAGGGGGGAGAGCGGTGGGGGCTTAGGGGGTGATAGCGGCGGGGGCGACAGCGTGGGGGTTTAGGGGGTAGCGGCGGGGGGTTAGTGGGTGACAGCGGCGGGGGTTTAGGGGGTAGCGGGGCTTAGGGGGTGATAGCGGAGGGGGCGACAGCGGGGGTTTTAGGGGGTAGCGGCGGGGGGTTAGGGGGTGACAGCGGCGGGGGTTTAGGGGGTAGGGGGGTTTAGGGGGTAGCGGCGGGGGCGAGGGGGGTGACGGCGGGGGCTTAGGGGGTGAGAGCGGGGGCTTAGGGGGTGAGAGCGGCGGGGGCTTAGGGGGTGATAGCGGCGGGGGCGACAGCGGCGGGGGTTTAGGGGGGTAGCGGCGGGGGGTTAGTGGGTGACAGCGGCGGGGGTTTAGGGGGTAGCGGGGGCTTAGGGGGTGATAGCGGAGGGGGCGACAGCGGCGGGGGTTTAGGGGGGTAGCGGCGGGGGGTTAGGGGGTGACAGCGGCGGGGGTTTAGGGGGGTAGCGGGGGGTTTAGGGGGTAGCGGCGGGGCTTAGGGGGTGACGGCGGAGGCTTAGGGGTGAGAGCGCGGGGGCTTAGGGGGTGATAGCGGAAGGCCGACAGCGGGGGGTTTAGGGGGTAGCGGCGGGGGGTTAGGGGGTGACAGCGGCGGGGGTTTAGGGGGGTAGCGGGGGGGTTTAGGGGGGTAGCGGCGGGGGGCTTAGGGGGTGACGGCGGGGGCTTAGGGGGTGAGAGCGGCGGTGGCTTAGGGGGTGATAGCGGAGGGTAGGGGGCGCAGCGGCGGGGGTTAGGGGGGTAGCGGCGGGGGGTTAGGGGGTGACAGCAGCGGGGGTTTAGGGGGTAGCGGGGTTTAGGGGGGTAGCGGCGGGGGCTTAGGGGGTGACAGCGGCGGGGGTTTAGGGGGTAGCGGCGGGGGCTTAGGGGGTGACAGCGGCGGGGGCTTAGGGGTGGTGACAGCGGCGGAGGCTTAGGGGTGAGAGTGGTCGGGGGGCTTAGGGGGTGAGAGCGGCGGGGTGGGGGTTAGGGGGGTGAGCGGCGGGGGGTTTAGGGGGTGACAGCGGCGGTGGTTTAGGGGGTAGCGGCGGTGACTTAGGGGGTGACAGCGGCGGTGGTTTAGGGGGTAGCGGCGGGGGCTTAGGGGGTGACAGCGGCGGGGGCTTGCGGCGGAGGCTTAGGGGGTGACAGCGGCGGTGGTTTAGGGGGTAGCGGAGGTGACTTAGGGGGTGACAGCGGCGGTGGTTTAGGGCGTAGCGGCGGGGGCTTAGGGGGTGACAGCGGCAGGGGCTTGCGGCGGAGGCTTAGGGGGTGACAGCGGCGGTGGTTTAGGGGTAGCGGCGGTGACTTAGGGGGTGACAGCGGCGGTGGTTTAGGGGGTAGCGGCGGGGGCTTAGGGGGTGACAGCGGCGGGGCTTAGGGGGTGACAGCGGCGGTGACTTAGGGGGTAACAGCGGCGGGGGTTTAGGGGGTGACAGGGGGTGACGGCAGGGGACAGGCGGCTGGGCATGGGGCTGTATTATACCATAACGGTGTACAGTACAGCCCCATGCCGGCGGCGGCGGCGAGAGGAACAGGGCAGAGAGGCGGCTGGGCATGGGGCTGTAGTGTACCATAGCGGGGTACACTACAGCCCCATGGTGAGGGGGGGTCATGGGGGATATTGGGGCATGGTCAGGGGGGATATTGGTGGTTTTGTTCGCGGGGCTGCAACGGCTTGCAATGCCCGCTTCGAACAAAGCCACGGAAGTAGCGCCGGACGCGACGGAAGTCGCTACGGCAATTATCTAATAGATGTTGTTGATGCACACGGGTTTTTTTTTTTTTTTTCTTCTGACCCCACAATTATTTTATGTGTTTATGACTCACCGTGGCCGGGTTCGACACATGCAGGCGTTTCTTTCTTCCTCCTTGTCACGGATGGACCGCGCCTGCGGCTGTGGAGGCCTGGTGGTGCAGATCAATAAAGAGACGTCGTTGAGTGAACAGATTAGGGGTTAATTTGTCGTGACGCCACCTATGAGAGTTTCGGTAACTGTACCGACGCTGCGGGGTATCCGGGGGATGGAACTCTCCCCACAGGCTGAGCAATGATCCCCGGAGCCTGGAGCTGCACAAGATGTTCTGCGGCAGCTGCGGTTACTTAGTGCGCGGATGCAAACAGTTCATAAGAAGGCACGGACACTGTAAGTCTCTGTAACGGGTTCTTTACTGTAACCAGCAAGCAGTACATGGCATACAGTTGACGGGTAGTGGACCAGGTGGACTCAGCAGTGATCAGTGTCCCTCAGAGCTCCGCGGTGTTCCTCCATTCTAGCTAAGTTGTGTTGCCGTTGTCGCCCAGGAATACCAGATCGACTACAGGGAGGCTGCTTCAATGCCCTACCCAAAGTATACGTTATGGGTGTTTTGGGGAGCCTTGGGTCCCTTGGTGGGTACACCGCTGGTTAGACGCCTGGATTTGGTGGTGGTGGGGTGCTCCTGTAAAGCGGTCCCTCCACTCCTCTGGTTCGCGTAGAAGTGCTGAACTACTCCTAGCTTCGGTACCGAGAACCGGCTGTAGATGGGCACGGGATGATTTTGGACCCGCATGTTGACGCCCGCTCCCGGTGGTTTAGGCCTCGGGTGATGACACTCGACCGGGTGATGGCCCGGGGGCTGCACGGAACTGTGCGGAGCCCCCGCTCCTACGTTACTCTCCTGCAGACTCTCTCCTTCGTTCTCCTTCTCTGCACTAACTTCTCCTACACACTACTGCCCACACTCCGCCCACCAGGACCGGATTGGCCCTCTAACATGATGTGCATGTGGGGTATGGATCTCTGAGTTAACTGTATGACTGCTGGGTCAGAGAATATTGCTGCTGCTGTCTTGGCTGCAATACCCTCCTGTGACGCACTCGGTGCGGGGCACCACATTTACAATGTCACATGATGTTTGAATGTCCATTGTCTTTCCTTTCTGTATGTGTTATTTTTATTCTATCTCACTTTTTTATCCAAAAAAATACATTTTTTTAATATTGGATCCAAATGACTCTGTGTGAGCCTGATTACTTGGGGATGGAGGGCAGCGTGATCATGGTTTGGGTTGTGGCCAGTGCTGTCACACACATTGCCACCTATGGATGGGTATGACACACAATATGTGTGGGTGGGCATGAGCTATGTGAAGTTATTTGGGCAACAGTCTATGTGACAAATGTGTGTACATAACCCTTGTGGTTTGGTGTAGGCAGAGGCTCACCTGCACACAACACATTGATGCAGCACATCATATTGTCTGTCAGGTGGGTTTAAGTAAGTAGTGCAGCACATGTGCAGACACACACATCATGGACATGTGGCATGTGCGCTGCTCAAGGCCATTGACATCTGTTACCACATATGCGATCGGCCATTGGGGCTCTATTCACACATTGCTAGCCAGACACACACATAGGCCAACACTTAATTTACAAAACGCACAGACTGTGCGATGTAAGCCGCTACTGTGTGTCACCTAAGCGTAACCTAGCACAATCGCCACACTCGCTATGTCACAAGCGCTTATTCCGCGTGACAATGCAAACACTTCTACTACGCACACATAGTCCAACACAGAGTTTTTAATATGCACGTAGTGTGAGTGTAAACAGCTCCTATGTGACGCATAACCATCCCCTAGCTCAATATCGCCACACTCCGCCATGTCACAAGCGCTTATTCCGTGCCACAGTCCAAACACTACTACGTCACGTCTCCGCCATCCGCCCTTCGCGCCGTGTCCAATCAGAACATTATTGTGTTGGCCAATGGTTGTCGTTTGGGCGCGGCATGACGGACTGTGGCACGCCTATGTGTTGTCCCTGCTGCATTAGGTCCGCCCATAATCACTTGTGGTAGCGGCGTGTAAATGAGGGACGCTGCTCTACAGAAGGTAACCTGCGGCACCCATCGGTGCATCCGGGGATAGAAAAAACCTTCTGTAGAGCACCTTGTAGCGCGTGTAAAGGCGGTATCGGGTACCGTTAGAGACCGTTGAAACGCGCGCGTGCACGAGCGTCACCCGGTTGTTTCTAACCTTCTGTAGCGCGTGTAAAGGTACCTTTATGGCCACTTTACACGCGGCAACAGGAAGATAGAAAACGGCAGGTGTCGGAGACAATTGTACCTTTTACCTTCAAAACACCTTGCAGATACCTGATTTACACGCAGCCACTTCAAGGTGTTTTGAAGTAAAAGGTACAATTGTCTCCGACACCTGCTGTTTTCTATCTTCCTGTTGCCGCGTGTAAAGTGGCCATTAAAGGTAAAGAAACAACTTCAACATCATTGCGGCTCAGATCCTGCCCTCCTATAGACTGTGTGCCAGCACCTCTACCTGCAGAGCCGCCTCCCTGTGAGAGTTCTCCATTTTTCCATTACTGTCCCAGGGACAGTTACCATCCAGCTGCCTCATCACCATCCCCGGAGGTCTGCAGCAGTGCTGGTATCATTACCGGATACTGTGGGTGGCGTCACAATACATTTTTATTTTATTTTTCCCCTTTTTCAGCGACCACCAGGGCCACGGGCCCGGGCAAAAGCCGCCCATGACATCCCCATGAATTACAACGCCCGGGACAGAGTCCCCAAGGCCCTGCGGCGGGTCAGCTTTTTCTTGTTTTTTTTTTTTTTCATTTTTTTCTTTATTGTTTTTTTTGTTTTGTTTTCCTTTCTTTTTCCTTTTTTTTCTGATACAAGATAAAAATTTCACAATTTATCAACACAAATGTCATTCACATTTACTTTTTAGGATGTTACCTTTTATTTTTTTTACATAAGAGATATTTCGTATGTCAGCTGATTTGAGGTTCGCAGCTTTTTTCTTATTGGCAGTCATTTCTTGTATCATCTTCTTCACTGGCTGGTACATGGATGGAGGTATAGGTCTGTACCTGTCTTTGATTGGAGGATGGAACCAGTGGGGATGGAATGTTTGATCGTACTGACTTCCAAAGTCAAAGGCAAACTTGCTGAATATATCTTGCTATTCTTTGGCAACTCATAGTGCTCCATCCTTTTGCGTGAGGGGGATCTCTTCAGTACCAATGTTGATCTCTTGCCAGGGCTGTGTCCATCTGTCCATCTATCCATCTATCTATCCATCTATCTATCCAATCTATCCTCTATCCTCCATCTATCCCTCCATCCATCTATCCCTCTATCCCTCTATCTATCCCTCCATCCATTTATCTATCCCTCTATCTATCCATCTATCCATCCATCTATCCATCCATCCATCCATCTATCATCTCATCATCTATCTATCTATCTATCTATCTATCTATCTTATTATCTATCCATATCCATCTATCTATTCCCCTGTCCATTTCATCCATCCATCTATCCATCTATCTATCCATCCATCACATCCCTATCCATCCATCTATCATCCATCCATCATCCATCTATGCATTATCATGATCATCATATACGATGATGATGTATGATGATTGATCATTATGCTGATGATATATCTATATCCATATAATCCTAGATAATAATGAGATAGATATGGATGGATAGATGGATAGATGGATGGATAGATGGATAGATGGATGATAGATGGATAGATGGATGGATAGATGGATAGATGGATTGAGATGGATAGATGGATAGATATAATGATGGATAGATGGATAGATGGATAGATGGATGATGGATAGATGATGGATGATGGATAGATGATGATGGATGGATAGATGGTATGATAAGATGAGATAGATGGATAGATTGGATAGATGGATGATAGATGATGGATAGATGGATGGATGATGGATAGATGGATAGATGGATGGATAGGAATGGATAGATGGATAGATGTGAAGATGGATAGATGGATGGATAGATGGATAGATGATAGAAATGATAGATGGATGATGATGGATAGATGGATAGATGATGATGGATGGATAGATGGATAGATGATGATAGATGGATAGATGATAGATGGATAGATGGATGGATGATGGATAGATGATAATGGATGGATATGAGATGGATGATGATAGATGGATGAGATGGAATGGATGGATATGATGATAGTATGGATAGATGGATAGGATGATGGATAGATGGATAGGATGGATAGATGGATGGATAGATGAGATGGATGGATGGATGGATAGATGGATGGATAGATGGATAGATGGATAAAGATGGATAGATGGATGGATAGGATGGTATAGATGGATAATGGATGGATATGATGGAATGGATAGATGGATAGATGGATGGATATGGATAGATGATTGGTATGGATGGATAAGATGGATGGATAGAGATGGATGATGGATGATAGATATGGATAGATGGATGGATAGATGGATAGATGGATGAGATAGATGGATAGATGGTGATAATGGATAGGATGGATAGATGGATGTGATAGATGGATGGATAGATGGATGATGGATGGATGGATGGATAGGATGGATAGATGATGGATAGATGGATAGATGGTGATATGGATGGATAGATGGATGATGGATGGATGGATGGATAGATGGATGATGGATGATAGATGGATGGATGATGGTGGATAGATGGATGGATGAGATGGATGATGGATGATAGATGGATGGATGGATGATGATGGATAGATGGATAGATGGATGGATAGATGGATAGATGGATGAGGATGGATGTGATAGATGGATAGATGGATTATGGATAGATGGTGATGGATAGATGATGATGGATGAGATGGATAGATGGATGGATAGATGGATAGATGA
>JARQOC010000001.1:546111768-546144749 GCA_033576535.1 Allobates femoralis
TATGAAAGGGTGAGGCTACAGTAAGGGTTGGGGCTACGGTATGTGTAGAGGCAGAGATATGAAGGGGTGGGGATACTGTGAGGGGGCAGGGCTATTATACATACACACATGCATACATTACCATATATGGATGATATTGCCATATATGGGCGATTTTACTATATATGAGCATTACGACCATATATGGGCATTACGTCCGGGTAACACCGGGCTCTACAGCGAGTACAACATAAAAATAAAAATCCTTCTTTTACCTGAATATGCTTCTCCATGGTCGGGGTCGGCTGCTGTTGAAACAGATATATTGATCATGAACAAAATATCCAAAAGCAATAAAACACATTGCATTCCTTTTGATACAATCCCATCACAATACAACAATACTGATAGAGTAAATCCATGCAACGGTTTGGCCATTTTCAAAGTAAAATAAATAAAGTAGGCCAAAAATAAATAGAGGACAACTACAACATGCAAAATGCTCAAAACCGGATCATGGTCTGCAGCCCATAGGCACTCATTATAAATCTGGGTTGCCTAAATGGCAATTCGGTTACCGCATCCGGATTTGCAGCCTGTGGGTAAAATCCTGCATGTTGCATTTTTCAGAGCGGTTTCCTAACCGCAGCAGGAGACCTATAATGGGCTCCTATGGGAGCCCATCCGGCTACCACAAGGCACATGTGAATGCCTGCGTAGCCGGATGCTTTGTCATCTGCTGCTGCAGGATGAACAAAGGGTTAATGTTAATAATAGATGTGGGCAACATGTCTGTAGGGAGTGCCCACCCTCCCTACAGACATGTTCTCCACATAGATTGGCATGTTAAGGGTTAATTTCTAAAATTACAGTATTGCCGGCTTTTGTCGGCTTTCACTATTTGTAATGACAGGTGGCGGCTCCTGGCTGTACAGGAGTTTACAGTATGCAAAGAGCGTAAGCATATTACAGAGCAGCATCCTCAATGAGGAGCTGTCTGTGGAGCTTACGCAAATAGCTTCTGTAAGCGCTATCCATGGTGCTGAAAGTTTTAACATTACTTCAATGGCAAGCGTAACCTCCATAGAAGTAATGTTAAAACTTTCAGCACCATGGATAGCGGCATGTACAGTACGCAATTTGTGTAAGCACCACAGACAGCTCCTCATTGAGGATGCTGCTCTGTAATATGCTTACGCTCTTTGCGTACTGTAAACTCATGTATAGCCAGGAGCCGCCGCCTGTCATTACAAATAGTAAAAGCCGACAAAAGCCGGCAATACTGTAATTTTAGAAATTAACCCTTAACATGCCAATCTATGTTTAGAACTATCTGTAGGGAGGTGGGCATTCCCTACAGACATGTTGCCCACATTATTATTAACATTAACCATTTGTTCATCCCTGCGGCAGCAGGGATGAACAAAGCATCCGGCAACCGATGCACATTAGAGCAATCTGGTTACCGGATGCAGGTTTAGGGACACATTTGTGTCCAAAATGTGTCTGAATGCACATTACATTACCGCATCCGGATATGGAGGTGGTAATCGTAATGTGCATTCTAAATGTGACCCCAGCCTTTGGCTAGGGCCACACTTGCAGATTTTACATGCATTTTTGAGACTTGCATTTTGTGAAAATGAATGCAAAAACGCATCCATAGGCCCCCATGCAAAAAACGCATGCCCAATAGCAAAAACGCATGTCTAAATGTACCATGCATTTTTGGGATGCGTTTTTGCCTCAGCACCAAAAAATACTGCATGCAGCATTTTTTGGTGCATTTTCAAAAACGCATGCTTTTTTTAACATGGGGCCCTATGGGAAACAAATGCGTTTTTGAAAGTGTCTAAATGTACCATGCGTTTTTGCATGTGTTTTTTAAAGGGAACCAACCACCCCAATGACCCCCCCGGCTATTAATAATCATGTGCCTACACACAAGCAATCATGTGCTGCCTATTTTGCTAAAAAAAACATGTTTTTAAAACTAAAGATCAATGATTTTTAAAGTTTAAAAAAAACCCGGAGCGAAAGTGATGGCGGTACTTATCTGGGCACAACGACATATTGATGTCAATCATCCCCCCGTCTCCCCTCGCAGCAGTTATGGCCACCCCTTTGTGCAGCGTCACAGCCCTGTGCACGGGCTCGCATGCCCGTGCACACGTCATCATCTGCAGCCGGGAAGCGAGCGCGCGCCTCTGTCTTCCATAGCCGAGCGCAGGAAGACAGAGCGCGCGCTCGCTTCCCGGCTGCAGATGATGACGTGTGCACGGGCATGCGAGCCCGTGCACAGGGCTGTGACGCTGCACAAAGGGGTGGCCATAACTGCTGCGAGGGGAGACGGGGGGATGATTGACATCAGATATCGTCGGTTTCCACAGATAAGTACCGCCCATCCGTCGCTCCGGTTTAAACTTTAAAAATCATTATCTTTAGTTTTAAAAAACAGTTTTTTTAGCCAAAATCAGTGCAGCACATGTATGTGCTGTGTGTAGGCACTGATATTAATAGTCCGGGGGGTCATTGGGGTGGTTGGTTCCCTTAAGGCTGCTCCATACCTAAGTGCAAAAACACAGCCCAAAAATGCATGCTGCCTAAAGCATGCAAAAAACGCATGCCAAGTGTGACCCTAGCCTAAGTCTCTTTTCTTTTTTTTGCAGTATTTGCTAACATTCATTGTGCCAAATGCATCAAAATCCAGAATCCAAAATAACCGAAAGATGAAAAGACAATAAAGGAGCAAATAGAGCCTTATCTGGGGAGAGAAACAGTCCACCAAAGGGACAATAGGTTCACCTGAGGTAGATGTGAAAAGCACAACTATCATCAGCATGTATATGGCTGCTGCAGCACCCCTTTGCTCAAAAAGTCACAAAATAGGTTATGACAGGAATTAAGTCAATTTTATCTTTGTGCCAAATTAATTGTGTGAGCTATTTTGATGCATTTCAAAAGAAGAGATGGGACCGAGCCGCGCTGTCACACCAGAATAATCCATCCAATGTAGAAGAAAAGGTCATTTTTATTCGTTGAGAGCAGATAGGATCATCATATGTGATATTATTTTTGTCCTGAAGAAGGAGAAATTGCTCTCAGAAACACGTAGACAAATAAAAATACATTTTCTTCTACATTGGATTGATTGTTTTACGGCAGCGCGGTTTAGTCCCATCTCTCTCTAATCTTGAAATGCATGAAAATGGCACAAAGTTAGAAAAGCCCTTCTTCATCCCTGTGATTAAAAGGAACCTGTCACCTCATCTAAGCCCCCTAACCTGTCAGTACCTGCCCCTGCAGCACCCAAATACTTTATTAACCATCCCTGTCTGAGCTCATAGCTCTTTGTAAAAGTTAAATAGATCGTTTTAATAACCTACATGAATAATGTCAGGTGGGCATTCCTACAGGGGTTTCTGATGGAGGGGCAGTGTTTCCAGGGCCACGCTCCCCCCGCCTCGCCGCTCCAATTACGCCTCGATGGGCGTAATCCTTCCTTCATGAGCGAGCTTTCATATTTCAAATTCCCCGCCTCAGAATTGTATGACGCGCCATCACGTGATGCCGGCGCGTGTCAATCCCGGTGATGCGCAGTTCGCCAGGTGTACTGATGTACAGGCCACCTTCAGCATGCCTTCTGCGTATGCTCTGAAGGCGGCCTGTGACGTATGGCACTAGGAGGAGAAGTGATGTGGCGCAGAAGATCCGGTTAGGGGGCTTAGATGAGGTGACAGGTTCCCTTTAACTATTTTGTTACTTTTTGAGCAAAGAGATCGCATCTCCTTAAAATACTGTAAAGAGTGACAATATGCATCAGTGCCGGAACCAGGGGCGTGCAAGTGGCAACATCGCCGGAAATCGGTGTTTGACGGACATAATAGCATGATCCTGAGTCACATCGCTAGTTTCCTTCAACATGTTGGGAACCTGGCATGTTGTTAGCGATTCTGCCTGATCCCCTGTGTAACGCCAATCGCAATGTTAGGTGTATTCCTATTCTACATTTTTACGCTCCTGTTCTTCACTTAGCGCTTGCCCCATCATGCCTCGACATGCAGTTTGCTAGTGTGAATCTCTACGCGTTTCTCAGGTATGCTCGCTCTCCGCCTTCCCCGCAATATCCGCAATGTCCCTGTTGAGGTCCTTTAATGATTAAAGTCGTCATTTTTCAAAAATCATAGGTCTCACAATGGAACTAAGTAACATTCCAAAAATGTAAGTTTCTTTATTATTCTATCCTTACCCATCGATGTTCTCACATGCATCTTTAGGTGTTATTTCCTTTTCTTCATTTTCACTGTCCTCTCTTTCTTCATCCTGTCCTTCCTCATCGATGT
This sequence comes from Allobates femoralis, assembly GCA_033576535.1. NCBI lineage: Eukaryota > Metazoa > Chordata > Amphibia > Anura > Aromobatidae > Allobates > Allobates femoralis. The sequence goes on from JARQOC010000001.1 coordinate 546,116,091, forward strand.
TCTCACATGCATCTTTAGGTTTTTTCCTTTTCCCATGTTCACTGTCCTCTCTTTCTTCATCCTGTCCTTCCCCATCGATGTTCTCACATGCATCTTAGGTGTTATTTCCTTTTCTTCATTTCACTGTCCTCTCTTTCTTCATCCTTTCCTTCCTCATCGATGTTCTCACATGCATCTTTAGTTATTTTTCCTTTTCACCATGTCACTGTCCTGTCTTTCTTCCTCCTTTCCTTCCAGTTGTTCTTCCTCACTATTGAAAAAATAAAAATACATATATGTTTTTGCTTTAAAGCTAATGCATACAAGAAAATTATATAATAACTGAGTAGATCAAGAAAACTATGTTGGGTCCTAAATGGATCCTAAATGGAACCTGTCTGTATTTTTTCAGTACATTAAAGCACCAGCATTTTCTATGCAGTTGGGGTTTAGTTTATGATAATCTGCTGTTTGGCATTAGGTGGTAATGAAAAAAACAGGAAATAACAAGAAATAGATCACAGCCTTCTCTTACCAAAAAGAAAAAATAATGCAATAAAATATGTTTTTTATTAAAAATAGAACTGACGACGTGAGGGAGTATGCGAGATTGGAGAAACTTTGTTCTTCTATTAATCTGTATGTCTATTTTGTTGTTTCATTTTCTGCACTTGTTCAAAGAAATTTCAATAAAAACAAATATATATATAAACTAGCAAGGCAAGGAATTATATTTTTCAGTTATTGTATGAAGATATTTCTATGTCATCTTTCTGCCAGTGCCGGGCTTCTCTAAACTAGTGTATGAGGCATGCGAGGATCACTTCGCACTGCCCGGACTGGCCGGCAGCTCTCCTGACCGGAGCACGTCAGCTTCATATATTTCTATGCAGCTCACACTGTTAGGTCAGGTGAGCAGACGGGCCTGAAGGGCATTTTGACGAGATCCTCAAATGAGTCATTTGGCCGTGTGATTCCAGTCTTATAGTAACTTGATATTAAAGGTTTTGGGATGGGAGTTGACAACGCATTGTCAATCTTTACTTCAGTCTACATTCTTACTTTTATTTTTAAAATGTAAAAGACATTATAATTTTTATTTCATAAATCAGTAATACACATGAAAATAAGCAACTTTGTAATATATTTTATATAAAAAATGTGCTTCTTTCTCTGTCAGAACTTATCAGATTCTTTCTTTGCCAGAATTGATCAGTCTTTATTAACATTTTAAAATCTTAGGTAAAATCTGTGAAATTCAGTGAAGACTTTCCCATTACTGAGATAGATGGCAGTTACTGATGAGGGGAGGAGGGAGAGCTATAGGTAGAGGGAGGGGCTATAGGTAGAGGGAGGAGCTATAGGTAGAGAGAGGAGCTATAGGTAGAGGGAGGCACTATAAATAGACTTAGGAACTATGGGTAGAGTGAGGAGCTATAGGTAGAGGGAGGTACTATAGGTAGAGTGAGGAACTATGGGTAGAGTGAGGAGCTATAGGTAGAGGGAGGAACTGTAGGCAGAGGGAGGAGTTATAGGTTGAGGGAGTGGCTAGAGGTTAATGGAAGAGCAAGTGGTAGAGGGAGGAGCTATAGGCAGAGGGTGAAGGTATAGATAGAGGGAGGAGCTAAATGTAGAGGGAGGCACTATAGGTAGAGTGGTGAGGAGCTATAGGTAGAGTGAGGTGCTATAGAAGAGGGAGATGCTATAGATAGAGGGAGGAGCTATAGGTTGAGGGAGTGGCTAGAGGTTGAAGGAAGAGGTAGAGGGAGGTGCTAAAGGCAAAGGGAGGAGCTAGAGGCAGATCCCCACTCCCAGCAGGAAATGGAAGGTAAGAGGAGCCGCACTCAACACTGGCAATTTCAGTAAAATGCACTTTATTTTGTTCACAGGATTGCAGACAGAGACATCAGTAAAATGAGCAACAGCTGTTCAATGTGAATACATGCTTGTTCTGGCTCACACTCGGAAGGAGCATGTATTCACATCAAACAGCTGTTGCTCCCTTTTACACATGTCTCTGTCTGCAATCCTGTGACCAAAATAAAGTGCATTTTCCTGAAATTACTAGTGGTGAGTGCCGCTCCACTTGCCTTCCTTTGAATTTTCCTAATTTACTTTATGGACATTATGGTTTGATTTCTTTATCTGTGTGGATTGGATAGTTTGTTACTGACATCTGATGAGAAATTCATGTCAATATCACCTGTAAAAATATATGTAGCATGTATGTGTTTCTAGTAATGAGTTCATATTACTGACATTATAGACTATACTGCAATGACTTAGTTTGGCCACTAGAGGTCACCATGAGACAAGTAATGAAAAAGCCTGGGAATCTGAGAGAACAGGATATAAGAAGGCTGAGGGAAAGGCAGATCCGAGGGGACGTCTGAGGAGAAGAGGCTAATCTGGATTCCAGTAATGCTTGGAGCCGTCAGAGACTCGAACTGGATGGTGTGCTCAAGAGGAAGCCGTTTTTGTGAGTAACTGAGATGTGTGACCTGTCACCAACTGTGTAGCCAGTTAGAGAGAGCTAGGTAGAATCTACAGCCGTGCTTGAGAACATTGCTGTGTATAGGATTGCTGATGGACTGATCAAGAGATTGTGAGGGCTCCTGTATACTGAAGACTCTGTGAATGTGGATATTATAGGGGAGCTCCGTTGTGGACTACGCAGTGAGATTGAGACCAATCCGAATCTACACTTACACCAGGATATACCAGAGAACTTGGTGACTGAAGAAGCTAATCAAACCTAGTGGTCGAAGATCAGAGGAAAGTAAAAGGTTCAGTTTGTTATCTGTCTGCGAGTACTAAGTCAGAGAGACCACCCTTTGCTCTTGCAGAAAGAGAGACAGTGCACTGTACAAAACACATTGGTTAGATCTATAAGTCTATATCAAGGGGGAAACAAGGGTACCCGGAACCTATTTTACTTAGTGTGGGAGGGGGGTGTAAGGTTGTATTCCTGAGAGAACCACATGTCACGGCCACGGTAGATCCCCGGGTAGGCCCTGCACCGAATAAGGGTGGGAGTGGTATAGCTTGGGGTAGCCCTGCTCCTGTCTGTGAAGCCGGCACTTGGGATCTCTCAGGTTGCATAACTTGTATTTTGTGTTTGTGGCTGTTGTGGCCCATATTTTGTAAAAAAGTGTAATCCTATTATTTACTTGACAAGTTATATGACACCATATTGTGGTTGGAGTCGTTCTTAGCAGCGCCGTATCCCTCATACACATACGACTGGCGTTCCGGTCGTTACATATATTTACTTAGAATTGGTGACATAGTCAACACTTATTTCACCTGCTGAACATATGGTTACACTCCAGGTCAATGTCAGTTAATTATCTTTTCTTGGTTATAGTTATACTTATATGTTTATAGTTCAAATAACTTAATTTTAGTTCTGTTTAATAAAATGTAATTGATGTTTTCATATTGTTGATTGCAAAGTTAAAAACATACTAGAAAATAAATTGCTGGAGGGGCAGAATTTAGATATTACTTATCAAACATTATTTAAGCTCATAGCAATATGTAATACAGGAGAACTGAATGACCATAGAGTAATTACTTACGTGTCAATTTTCTTTTGTGAATCCTCCAGCTGACATTGTAAGGATTTATGGTGTTGTTTAGAACCGATTCTTTCTGGAATAGAGATAAAAAGAATAAACTACATTACATGACGTTCCCTTTACCAAACCTTAACTGGTCCCAGTTGGATTCTCCGGTAGCCAAGGCTCTGACACAATCCAATGGTTCAGCAGAAGACATCCTCACTTGGAAGGATCTCTGGAGACTATTACTTGTTAGGCTAAGCTCATATGTCACTAATCGTACATTAAAACAGATTAAACACAATGCTTTGGTCCATTTTGAAAAATAAAAAAAAGGATTTTTTTCAGGATCCTTCTGTTTAACATTGGAGTCTGTAAGAGGGTCTGGGGTCCTCCCTCCCCAGCTCTGGAGAGTACGGTGTATGCAAATACACAAAGGTGTTGATCTGTTATGCATTTATGTATAAAGTTGATACGTGTAATCATATGTTTGTGGCGATATATTGTTCAAGATGAAGACTGCTATGTATGGTTATTAATAATAATCACTGATACTCCTTAGAGGTGGAGCCCAGTCTACAAAATGGGTTTACAGTGTAGAATTATCAGGAGAGTCCCCAAGAGAGGAGAAAAACAAGGAATCACTGGATTGTCAGGCCCATTTATTGAATTCTACAGGACCCTCTGGATCATTCCAGGAACTGAAGATAGCAACAGGGAAGCAACTGATCCCTCCGGTACGGGTGTGGTGAGCTTCAGCAAAGACTTTGACAAAAAGGATCTACACGGTGCTGGCAGCAAAGGCACATTGCCTAATAGGTGGCCCTAACCGTTCTTTGGAGCGGATCCCTACGGTAAGAGTTTGGCTGGAGCCAGGAGAGAATAATTGAATTTGCAACAGGATACTGTGATGTTGAGGAGGTTAGACGAGAGCCTAGAGCAGGGGTCTCAAACACTATGCGGCCTGCGGCACCTTGAGCAACTTAATGATGCATCACTCCAGTGCAGGGGGTCACTGTAGTCCCCGCTGTGTGTTGACTTCAGTCCGCGACACTAACAAGCTCTGCCACTCAGCAAGATCAATGCAAGCTGCCAGCCAATGAGAGGCCCGCAGCTGATGGCGGAATGAGACGTCACATGCGGGCCTCTGGCTGGCAGATTGCATTCATCTTGCTGAGCAACAGAGCTTGTCTGAGCGGCGGCTGGAGGAAGTCATAGCACAGCTGGGACCGTGGCGGCCCCCTGCACTGGAGCAATGCATCATTAAAGTGAGAAAAGTGTGAGTGGGTGTGTGTTTGAGGGTGAGTGTGTGAGGGTGTGAGTATGTGAGTGAGGATGTGTGTATATGAAAGTGTGTATGAGGTGTGTGTGTTTCAGTGTGTGTATGAGAGTGTATGAGCATGTGTGTGTGTGGGTGTGTGTGTGTGGTGAGAGGGTTTGTGTTTGAGGGTGTGTATGTGAGTGTGAATGAGTGTGTATGTGAGTGTGTAAAAAGAAGGTAAAACTGGATGGGGGCATCACTATAAAAGTAAATCAGGATAGGGGACATACCTAGAAAAGGGGATCAGGATAGGGGACAATCAGTACAAAGGGGACAAGAGCGGGACTCACTACAAAGGGGTCCAGGATGGGGGACATCACTACTAAAGGGGATCGATGAGGGGCATCATACTAAGGGGATCGGATGAGGGATATCGCTAGAAAAGGGTTCAGGATGGGGACATCACTACCAAATGGAACCGGGATGAAGGACATCACTACTAAAGGGGATCGGGATGGGGGACATCACTAGAAAAAGGATCAGGATGGGGAACATCACTAGAAAAAGGGGATCAGGATGGGGGACATTAGTAGAAAAAGGACATTACTACAGGATGGGGACATTACTACATGAAGGGGATCAGGATTTGTACTTTACTACATTGAGCAAAAAATTCTGGTATTACTAAAAATATCACTTAGTCCTACAAGGGATGCGGCCCCCGCTATAAATGTTTTTCTATGTGCGGCCCACCAACCCAACCAAGTTTGAGACCCCTGGCCAAGAGGTTCCGAAACCACGGGAGAAGGCTGCACCAACATCTGTCATTCTGAATACCCCAAAAAATTAAAGTTCAACTTTTGTGCATGTGTTTCACAGGACTATTTAATTAAAAAATCATTGCAGGGTTTAATTGACTCTGTGTCTGCTTTAACCCTTGCTGATGGTGACTGTGGACTTAACTGTTGCACTGGGGAGCCGGCCGAGGTTACTGGATCAGTTTCAAATGGAAGATAAATAGCGATCAGCTAACAGATCCGTTTTCTATTGACTCCCATGTTAAAAAAAAACAGATCCTGCAAAAATCAATATTTTCAAAATATACAGAAAATGTGCGTTTGCACAATTTGTTTTGCTAACGGATTCCTGCTGGATCTGTTCTAACGGATCATTAGTGGACGTGTGAACTCAGCCTTACTAAGATCTATTTCTTATATTTCTTATAGGATAATTTACAAATATTTGATTAGACTTCGATGATATTTGTGTGCAATGATCATAGCAAAGTTTAAAATAGAAGGCCGGCCCTCACAACGATTTCTTCTAGTGTCCAAGAGAGTCCAGACCAGGCTTGTATGAAGGGGTTTCACTGCATCATACAATGGTTTTCAAATCCATGACATCCATTGTGAGAGAAAAAATGTATTTTTAAGAGAATTAAGACAGCAGCAATTAATGGTTAAATTTTGTGTCACTACACCAAGGTCATAACCTATGTATGTTATCTTGAGCAGGACTTGTAGTCCTCTTGTACTCAGGAGAGACCCCAGGTGGTCTTCTTGAGAAGGAAAGACCTCACACCTCTGGGCTAAGGGGTGTCACACGCGTCAATGTCGTCAGCGATCTGATCGCTGACGACATTGACGGCTGATTGCTGGTGAGCTGTCACACAGACAGACTCACCAGCGATCAATGACCAGTGACATCATGGAAACGATTTAAATATCGTTTCCACGATGTCCTGCTCCCGCTGCCAGCCTGCTGGAAGCGGGAGCAGCCTGGTCTCCAAGGTACACTGCGGGTAATAGGCACGCGCGCTGCTAGATACCCGACGTGTACCTTAGTTACCAGCCTCCTCCGCTCACCCGTGAGCGGAGGAGGCTGGTAACTAAGGTACACAGTCGGGTATCTAGGCAGCGCCGCTGTGCCTAGATACCCACCAGCTCCCAGCGCTTGTGACAGGCGCTGGGAGCTGGAATATCGCTCGCTCCCGGTGTCACACGCAGCGATGCTGCGTGTCCACCGGGCGACAATCGCCAGGTTTCAGAGCTGGTTCTGAAACCTGGCGATCATCAACCAGCGATTTATCGCTGGTTGATGCAGTATGTCACACGCGTCAATATCGCTGCAACGTCACGTGCAGTCGATATCGTGCAGGCGATATTGACGCGTGTGACACCCCCTTAAGAGTTATGATGGGGGAGAAGGGCAGCACAGTGTTGGAATAGGGAAGCGTAGTCAGTGTGGTGTAGGACGGGTTGAAGGAGGGACACACACACACTAAAGTCTTTTGGTACCTTTACTGATGTCTGGTTGCAGGTACACACTTCCAGGTTGAAGGAAAACACGTTAGGACTTCCACAGCGAGTTGGGATATAGGCCTCCTTATTCTGCTCTCTTGTCCTGAGTCTGGCAGGCATGGAACCAAACCGGACCATTACTTCTCCCTCTACACCCGTGTTGCTGCACTGAGGGTTCTCCCGTGGGCCACTGTTGTCTCTCTCCCTGCGGACCCTGGCTCTCAATTGTTGGTGCTGCGGGTGTCCGGGAAGCTAAGCCTCCTCGGGGTGCTGGATTCCCTGCTGGGTCTATCTTCTCTGTCCCTAGCAGACTCGGGCTCTAGTGACCGGTGTTGTGGTGGGGTGAGCCGGTATGGCTCCTCTGCCCCGGTAAAGTGTTCCTCGCCTCTGCCTTCGGTCCCTACTCTCTGGACCCTCACACTGGCTCTGGTGTGTACTGGTTCGGGCCTAGCACGGCTCTGGTTCCCAGTTCAGCTCACTAGTCTCTGAGCTACCTTCACAGCTCTTCAAGCATCTGCACACTCTGGCTAATTTCAACCCCAGCACCTGTATCTATAGGATCTGGCTTAAGGGCAGCCAGTTGAGCTCCCCCTACAGGCCTGGGGTGGAAGGTGTTGGGTGTAAGTGCGTACCAGTTGTGGAAAATCCTTTAGTGTACTAGTGAGTTCTGTGGCTTTACGTAGTACAGAGTGCCACATAATTTTCTCCCTTTTATTTTATAACTGTTTTGCATATCTGTATGTCCATTTTATCTTTTATATCTTTTATTCCAAGCACTATAACTTTTATATTAAAGCATAAAACTTTAAAAAGTTTTACCCTTATATGCTCTAAAAGAATCCATAGCATTAAGAATTAAGAAGTGTGTAATCCTGTTGAGTGGCTGACTATTAGTGCAGGGACTCATTGCCCTGTATGTTCGGTGAGTGGTGGCAGCGTGTTGTGAAGCTGGGGTGTGTGGTGTGTGTCGGGGTGTGATCGGTGCTCACTTTTCAGCCTAGAATAGAGGTTGAGTGCTGGATTGAGTGAGAGGAGATAGATTAACTCTTGCAGGCACAACCCCAAGTCATGTGCTGAGAAGTGGGTACGTTACATCCATGATGCAAAAAATTATGAATTTGAGGAAAGGGTCTCCTAAAGAAGATGGAATAAAAAACTAAACACTGATTGCTCACTGACCTCTTCACACTGTTTGTTCTTCTCTTGAAGCTCCTGATTCTTTGCAACCAACTCGCTCTGTGGAACAAATCAAGATAATGTGAAGCTGATGAAGATGAAAAATGATATCGCACCCCCGCCTCATTACAATCACTGCACTCTAAAAACACAGTGCAGATTTCTACACTGCAAAATTAGGATGAAATAATCCAGCACTGATGCAGTATCTTCATCCATTCTATTGTGCCCTCTCTTCAGTAGGGACCAGTTGCCACAAATCTACATAAATGGGGCAGAATTTCTGACCACAAGCAAAAACCTTCAAGCAAAATCTCTTCACTCCTGACAAGTACTTGAGGCTTTTCCCCATGAAACTCACCTTCAGTTTCCCGATATCTTTCTCCAACTGGGTGTAGTAAGAGTTTAAATTTTTGTTGTCCTTTGTAACGGAACAGAGCTAAGAAATAATGAATGATAAACAGAAATATTAGAAACACTAGTTTATTAGGTGGCTTTAATACACTATGTATTTATTAATCGATCTTTCACCAACATTTCATTTTTAGATCCAATATTCTGTGCTGATTAATTTACTATTATTTCTTTAAAAGGAACCTGTCACCCATGTAAGCCCCCTAACCTGTCAATACCTGTCCCTGCAGCACCCAAATACTTTCTGAATCATCCCTGTCTGAGCTATTTGGTGTTAGTAAAAGTGAAATAGTATGTTTTAATAGTTTACATGATTTTTGACGGGTGGGCGTTTTTGACAGAGGGGCAGTGTCCCCAGGGCTGCGCTCCCCCGCCTCGCCACTCCAATTACGCCCCGATGGCCGTAATCCTTGATGCATGAGCTCGCTTTCTTATTTCAAATGCCCCGCTCTGAATTCTATGATGCGGCATCACGTGATGCCGGTGCGGTCATTTCCGGTGATGCGCAGTTCGCCGGGTGTAAGGCCGCCTTCAGCATGCCTTCTGCGCATGCCTGAAGATGGCCTGTGTGGCGTGTAGAGCAGAAGATCCGGATATGACGCGCGCTGGATCATATCCGGATCTTCTGCTCCACACGTCTCAGGCCACCCTCAGTGCATGCGCAGAAGGCATGCTGAAGTTGGCCTTACACCCGGCGAACTGCGCATCACCGGAAATGACGCGAAGCGGCATCACGTGATGCCGCATCATAGAATTCAGAGCGGGGGCATTTGAAATAAGAAAGCGCGCTCATGCATCAAGGATTACGCCCATTGGGGAGTAATTGGAGCGGAGAGGAGGGGGGAGCGCAGCCCTGGGGACACTGCCCCTCCGTCTGAAATGCCCACCCGTCAAAAATCATGTAAGTTATTAAAACATACTATTTCACTTTTACAAACACCAAATAGCTCAGACAGGGATGATTCAGACAGTATTCGGGTGCTGCAGGGACAGGTATTGACAGTTTAGGGGGCTTACATGGGGTGACAGGTTCCCTTTAACCCCTTCACCATCTGGTGATTTTTCATTTTTCATTTTCGTTTTTTGCTCTCCTGCTTCCAAGAGTCATAACTTTTTTATTTTTCCGTCAATATAGACATATGAGGGCTTGTTTTTTGCGGGACGAATTGTACTTTCAGATACAATCATTTATTTTACCATTTAGTGTTCAGAAGATTAGGAAAAAATTCCAAGTGCAATTAAACATTTGTATTTTGGATTTTTTTATTCACCATGTTCACTATATAGTAAAACTGACATGTCGGTATGATGCTAGGGTTGATATGAGTTCATAGATACCAAATATGTATGCTTTTATTGCTATCTAAGTGGTAAAAAAAAATTCAGAAGTGTGAAAAAAAATAATTCTATTATTTGCATTATGTTCCGTGACCCATAGGGTTCTCCTTTTTCGGGATCTGGGGCTGTGTGATGGCTTATTTTTTGTGGCTTGAGCTGACATTTCTAATGATACCTTTTTTGGGTGGATGCGCTGTTTTGATCACCCGTTATTGAATTTTAATACAATGTTGTGGCAACCAAAATAACGTAATTTTGGAGTTTGGACCTTTTTTTCCGTTACGCAGTTTACAGCTCTGATTAATTGATTTGATATCTTGATAGATCGGGCATTTCTGAACGTGTCAATACCAAATATGTGTATGGTTTTAATTTTTTTTATACTTTTATTTGGATTGGGGCAAAAGGGGGGTGATTTGAACTTTTGTGTTTTTTTTTTCATATTTTTAAAAACTTAATTTATTAATTAATTCCTTATTTTACAATGCCCCATAGGGCGCCACAGTGATGCAGTGTCCGATCGCTTGTGCCTTGAGCTGCAGCACATCGGGAGATGGAACAAATGATCACTGTGAGTGGTTGGCAGCGCTTGCCACCCACTCAAAGGAAGTGATCTGTGATAGCATCCGGGGGCACTGCAGGACCCCGGGCTATCACGTGACGCACAGAGATCCCGCCACCTTATCGCAAGATCTCCGATGCAGTCAGGGAATGGCATGGTCCCCGCCGCGGTGCCTTTGGATCACGCTGTCATTCACTAACCAAAGGGTTAACAGCACCGATCGGGTCGCGGATATGATCGGTGCTTTAAGGTCGACATCTCTGCTGATGAGATCAGCAGAGATGTTGGGTAAATGATGTGAGCTTACCACTGGAGCTCACATCAAAGGGACCGACACAACCCATGACGGACCCTTAAGTTATGGGTCGTGAAGGGGTTAAAAAAAATTTAAATATAGGTCGCCAAACCAATACATTTAGAAAATAACGTTTTGATGTTAGTAGTGGTATTTTTTAACATCGTAAGGCCCCACAATGTACCTGTGCATAATGGATTGCATCACATAAAGCCTAGGTGACCTACAGGTACAGTGTGCGTTATGATGAGAGAGTGGGCACCTCTGATCAACAGCTCAGAATTCAAGAAGCCAGAAAGCCACACCCGGATCTGGATTAAATCCTACATCATAGGACAAGGATCGTTAAGGGGTCGTTTTTGACTTTTAGGATTGCTACTTCCAATAGCGGCGCTAAAGTTCAAGTCTACATCCTCTCTAAAGAGACAATTTACACATCTTAATATTAGGATTACACAGCCAGTCCGACATGGATTTAGTACAGCAGATCAAATAGAGCCAATCAATAACGTACAATACAGTTTGTAATGTGAAATCTGATGACTGATCCAATATAACATTTATGATGGGGATTTGGAGCTCTTTAGAAATATGGAGCTACTATTCTTAAGATACAGCTATATTATGAAATTAATCCACACAGGAATTGCAGTGTATTGCCGCTGCATCCAAAACGCTGTGTGGTACAGTACAAGCACAGTGGATGGGATTTCAAGAACTCCCATGTTCACTATGCTTCTCCGTTCTTTCCGCTGCGGTGCAGGATACCGGACATCTGCATCTCCGCAGCATCTTAATTTCATGCAGGGGATTCAGAAGCGATCACCATCAGGTGAATGTAGGTAGACCCACCCTGCACCCAATACAGATCATGAGTATAGGGCGGCTGCAATCCAACACACAGCGCCTCTGGATCGTGAGCACATACCCTAATACAGTAGATATTCATGGAGAGGAAAAAAAGAAAGCTTCATGGAAAAAAAAGATGCCAGTAATAAGGAAAGCAAAAGGCTTCAATTAGTAGGTGGGAAAGCAGTGAGGGGACAATGCTGGAAACACAGGTGTGAGGAATGCCTACCTTTTTCTTCATCTGCTCTAATTGATCTTGAATCTCTTGTTCTTTTTCACCTGGGAGGATACATCACAGTAAGTATAAGAGACAGTCATATACAGTTATAACTTTTATTAGCATGAAAAATACAATAAAAATGATGAACTCAGAGTGAGCCCCCCCATCTGGTATACTGACTCCATACAAAGAAAGCAAAAATATACATCTCCCTGGCGTTGATATTTCTAGACCTACTGTAAACCAGTCAGCAGGTTGTTCCCCTATAAGCTGCGGCTCCTCTAGTAAGTCCTTACATACAACATTCTCAAATACCTATATAAGTCTCAAATTCCAATCCATATGACTTAAAAAGATCCTTTATTATTTACTCACCTATGATGCGTACAGTCCGATGAGCGTCTCTGATCTTGATCTGGTGTCTCCTCTCTGCTTGCTTTGTCCACACAGTGTCCTCCATTGCGCTCCTGGGCATGCACACTTTTCTCTGTCATGCCGAGGGCAGAGCAAAGTATTGTAGTGCTCATGCGCGGCTGTTGTTTGACCTTCCTCCTCTCCTGATCATTACAATACCCTGCCCTCAGCAGGGTAGATAGAAGTGCGGAGGAGCGCAATGGAGAGAACTGTGTGGGTGACGTAGGACGCTTCATCCAACGATGTAGGGAAGGAGTATGGTGATTGCAAGAAGAGAGGAGGCACCAGATCAAGATCAGTGACACCCACTGGATCGGACCGGCACACAGGTGAGTATAATAAAAGGTATTTTTTATGTTGTACAGATCGGGCCTGGAGACTTATGTACAATATTGTAGAATTTATATATAAGAGCTTTCTGGTGGTGGCCACAGCTCATATGGGTAAAACATGGTGTCAGGTTCCCTTTAATGGAGCAATGGCAGCTATAGCAGATCTGTAGTTATCATGGATCTGCCATTCTTTGCTTAGAAGTCCAGTAGGCAGTGCTATATTGTGATTGACAGCGACCGTCCTCTAGACACCAAAGCACAAAAAGACCAGGGATTTATATAATTGAAAGACAAGTTATACTGATTATATTCCCCCAAACCTACTGTATAGATCATTCTGCTCAGCTCCTCCTGATCTATATGATGTCCACATGCCAAATCTGACAGGTTCACTTTACATCAACACTTTCAATTTTCTACTTCGTCCCCCAGCACCTCCTCCCTCTCCTCTTATTTCTGCTGATAACTTTGCCTCTTTCTTTAAGCAAAAGATTGATAACATCAGAGAAAGCTCTGGCCTGCAGCCCCCAATGCCCTCCTCATCACTGCTCAGCCCTGTTCTTCCAAAACCCGCTTCTCCACAATGACAGAAGATCAGCTCTCCTCCTTTCTGTCAAGATCACATCTCACCACTTGCACGCTTGACCCGCTCCCATCCCACCTCATCCCCAATCTCGCCATAGTCTTCATCCCAGCCCTAACACATCTTTTCAACCTTTCAATTACAAATGGTGTCTTCCCTTCATCCTTCAAACATGCCTCAATTACACCCATCCTCAAAAAGCCCTCCCTCAACCCATCCTCTGTGTCTAGCTATCGCCCGATATCACTTTTTCCTTATGCCTCAAAACTGATGGAACAGCATGTCCATGTTGAACTGTCCGCCCACCTCTCCTCTTGCTCCCTCTTTGACCGGTCACTGGCTTCCGACCGCATCACTCTACTGAAACTGCCCTAACTAAAGTCACCAAAGACCTAGCTGCCAAGAGCAAGCGACACACTCTGTCCTCCTCCTCCTAGACCTGTCTTCGGCTTTTGACATTGTAGACCATTCCCTCCTGTTACAAATTCTATCATTTCTTGGCATCACAGACTTGGCCCTATCCTGGATCTCTTCATATCTAACAGACTGGACATTCAGTGTGTCCCTCTCCCACACCACCTCCTCACCTCTCCCCCTGTCTCTCGGTGTTCCCCAAGGCTCAGTTCTAGGACCCCTACTCTTTTCTCCATCTACACCTTTGGCCTGGGACAGCTCATAGAGTTTCTCAGCTTCAGTACCATCTCTACACTGATGACACACAGATCTACCTCTCTGGACCTGACATCACATCCTTACTAACCAAAATCCCACAATATCTGTCCACTATTTCATCCTTTTCTGCTCACTTTTTTAAAACTGAACATAGACAAAGCAGAATTCATCATCTTTCCCCCATCTCACTCTACCCCTCCACCAGACCTATCCATCAAAGTCAATGGCTGCTCACTTTCCCCAGTCCCGCATGGTCGGTGTCTCGGGGTGAGCCTCAACTGTGTCCTCTATTTTAAGCCACATATCTGAGCCCTTGCCACCTCCTGTCGACTCCAACTCAAAATTATTTCCCGATCTGTAAATTGTTTTGTTGACAAAGAAACTGCAAAAACACTTGTGCATGCACTCATCATCTCCCGTCTCTACTTTTGCAACCTCCTACTCTCTGGGGTCCCCTCTAGCACTCTTGCACCACTCCAATCTATCCTAAACTCTGCTGCTAGACGAATCCACCTGTCTCCCCATTTTTCCCCAGCCTCTCCTCTCTCCCAAGCCCTTCACTGACTTCATATTGTCCAGAGGCTCCAGTTCAAAACCCTACAACCTACAAAGCCATCCACAACCTGTCTCCTCCATACATCTATGTCATGGTCTCCCGGTACTTACCTACATGGAACGTTCGATCCTCTCATGATCTCCTTCTCTACTCCCCTCTTATCTATTCTTCCCACAACCGCATACAAGCTTTCTCTCGTGCTTCCCCCATACTCTGGAACTCTCTGCCCCAACACATCAGACTCTCGCCACTGTGGAAACCTTCAAGAGGAACCTGAAGACCCACCTCTTCCGACAAGCCTACAACCTGCAGTGACTCTCAGTCTTCTAAACCGCCGGACAACCAGCTTTACCTTCTCCTAGTGTATCCTCACCCATCCCTTTTAGACTTTGAGCCCTCATGGGCAAGGTCCTCTCTACTTCTGAACTTATTGTATTGCTCACATTTATTGTACTCTATGTATGCCCCTTTTCACATGTAAAGCGCCATAGAATAAATGGCACTATACTAATAAATAATATTAATAATATAATAGACACGTAGAAGTAGATCTTACCAGTTTCTTGTTCTGTTCGTGTGCTCTCTGTTCAGACTCCTGGACTTTCTTAAGACTTAATGTTAGTCTTTCAGTCTTCACTAGTGAATCTGCTTTCTCTCTCTGCAGACTAAACAGAAAAATGTTAGATGAGAATCTTTTCCATTTACTGGAATGGTACAGCTAGGGTTCCTAAACTCGGGCAAGTCATTTTTCCAAGGGGCACATGAGAGACTGTGACTATTGTGCAGGTTCAAACTTAATTTTGTTCATTATTGTTATATTTTTATATTATTTCCATCACTTAAGTCATTTGACTGCTGCTGCTCATACATGTGTAGCACTCGCTATGGCACCAGCATCTCTGCAGCAGGGAGACCGACACGTACTCACCCTTCCAGCGGAAAAGGAAGGCAAGAGGAGCGGCACTCACCACTGGTGATTTCAGCAAAATGCACTTTGTTTCAGTCACAGGATTTCAGACAGAGACATCAGTAAACTGAGCTACAACTGTTTCACCTGAATACATGCTTGTTCAGGCTCACACTCGGAGGAAGCATGTATTCACATGAAACAGCTGTTGCTCATTTTACTGATGTCTCTGTCTGCAATTCTGTGACTGAATTTACCAGTGGTGAATGCCGCGCCTTTTGCCTCATTTGAATTTTCCTAACAATTTCTTTGCCTGTGTGGATTGGATGGGCTATTACTGATATCTGGTGAGAAATTCATGTCAATAGCACCTGTAGAAATGTATTTACTTAGAAAATTGGTGACTGGTCAATACTTATTTCCCCCGCTGTACATAGGGCTACACTCCAGGTTAATGTTAGTTAATTGCCTTTTCTTGGTTACAATGAAGTTCGAATAACTTAATTTTAGTTTTGTTTAGCAAAATGTCATTGATGTTTTAAAATTGTTGTTTGTAAAGTTAAAAACTTATTAGAAAACTAATTGCTGGAGGGGCCCCAAGATGTCAAATGCCTGAGGGTCTTTACAGGGCTTCATTAGTGGAGAGTTTACTAACAGATAGTTCAGTAAAGGGTAGAGGAGGGGAGATGGAGGCACTGGGGTCTGGCTCCAAATCCCCCTAAGGTAAAGAACTACAAGGATGTTTGTGTGTTGTTCTTGTGTTTATGTGGGCTTCCTCCAGGTACTCCACCAGAGGTGACACAGGTAAATAAATATTCATAAACAACCACTGACATACCGTATATACTCGCGTATAAGCCGAGTTTTTCAGCCCAAAATTGGGCTGAAAAGTACCCCCCTCGGCTTATACGCGAGTCATACGGCAGGACCGGCAGCCCCGAGCAGCCCCAGCAGCCCCCGTAATCCAGGGCCCCCCCAGCCTGACTCCGGTCACCTGTAAAGGAAAATATACTTATCACTGTCCCGCTGCCGTCCGCGCCCGCATCTGCCGACATCCCGATCCTCCATCTTCATGCGTCTTCTTCCTGTTTCCTTGTGTTCGTCGCAGCAATGACGTCATTGCCGGCGCCGAACACAGGAAACAGGAAGAAGACGCATGAAGATGGAGGATCGCGGATGTCGGCAGATGCGGGCGCGGACGGCAGCGGGACAGTGATAAGTATATTTTCCTTTACAGGTGACCGGAGTCAGGCTGGGGGGGCCCTGGATTACGGGGGCTGCTGTATACTACCGCTGGGGCTGCAATATACTACCACTGGGGCTGTATACACCACTGGGGCTGCAATATACTACCACTGGGGCTGTATACTACCAGCTGGGGCTGCAATATACTACCACTGGGGCTGTATACACCACTGGGGCTGCAATATACTACCACTGGGCTGTATACACCACTGGGGCTGCAATATACTACCACTGTGGCTGTATACTACCACTGGGGCTGCAATATACTACCACTGGGGCTGTATACACCACTGGGGCTGCAATATACTACCACTGGGCTGTATACACCTGGGGCTGCAATATACTACCACTGGGGCTGTATACACCACTGGGGCTGCAATATACTACCACTGGGGCTGTATACACCACTGGGGCTGCAATATACTACCACTGTGGCTGTATACTACCGCTGGGGCTGCAATATACTACCACTGGGGCTGTATACACCACTGGGGCTGCAATATACTACCACTGGGGCTGTATACACCACTGGGGCTGCAATATACTACCACTGGGGCTGTATACACCACTGGGGCTGCAATATACTACCACTGGGGCTGTATACACCACTGGGGCTGTATATACTACTGGGGCTGCCTGTATACTACCACTGGGGCTGTATATACTACTAGGGCTGCCTGTATACTACCACTGGGGCTGTAATACTACTGGGGCTGCCTGTATATTACCACTGGGGCTGTATATACTACTGGGGCTGCCTGTATACTACTGGGGCTCCTGTATACTACCACTGGGGCTGACTGGGGCTCCTATATACTACCACTGGGGCTGCTGTATACTACCACTGGGGCTGCTGGGGCTCCTATATACTACCACCACTACTGGTGCTGATGCTGTATACTACCACTGGGGCTGCTGTATACTACCACTGGGGAGGCCTGTATACCACTGGGGGGGGCCTGTATACCATACTGCTGGGGGCTGTATACCTGTGCTGAGGTCCACCCTCGGCTTATACACGAGTCAATAGGTTTTTACAGATTTTTGGGGCAAAAGTAGGGGGGTCGGCTTATACACGGGTCGGCTTATACACGAGTATATACGGTACCTAAAATTCATTGGGGCATTGCTTAGTATTATATACACATGCACATTAATAAGGTTTGTATTAGAGGCCAGTAATATAATAATAATGATACTGTAATGCCTCTTTGCAGGATGCAGCCAGGCCCTTTAGTATTGATGGGAAAAAATGAATATTGTAGGGTGCACTAATATAGCGATTCCCTAGAGTCATGTGACCCTAGCCACAGGCTGTAACCCAGCATGGTACACGGTGCACTACACGATCAGCGCTACTGGCTGCTTATAAAATCTTTTTCCGTAGGCATTTATAATCTTAAGCAAATATTGCCCTCTACGAATTGGTCGGTGTGTGGGCGGCTGCTCATCAGTATTGTGCACTTGTGCTTCCTCCGCCTTTTATCATCTAGGTCTGTGTACGTCCTGCAGCATATTGATATTTTATTCTAACCAGGTATTAGTAATTAGGGCTGCATTATGCTCCAAAGAAATAGTAAATATTATTATTCCAATTTTCCAGAATTTAGATAGTTACTTATCAAATGTTATTTAACCTTATAGCAATCTAATATATAACACGAATGGGTGTGTTTGCCTTTTGTAGTCGTTCAGATGTTCGGGATTGCACTGATCGTCGGGATACAGCCACGACAGCATTGGACCCGGGAGCATGCAGGCTATTTGCGAGCGTTCTAACTACTCGCTATGCCCGCGCAGCGGCATGGCGAGTCGCCTTAGCAGCGCGAAGCATTGGCCGCGAAGCGGCCATTGCGAGTCAGAGGCTCGCTCTGCTAGAATCCCGATGCATCTGCATCGGGCACCCAGCTAGTCTAATATATAAAGCTGAATGTGTGTGTGTATGTATGTGTGTATGTATGTGTGTATGCATGTATGTATATCCGGTATTGGCATCTACACCGTCGCAACTACAGCCACAAAATTTTGCACAGTCACACGTCTGGACCCCGGGAGCATCATAGGCTATGTTGTGAGGCGGAATTTTAACTCTGCGCATTCCAATTCACCAAACAATTTTGCCCCTATCTACATAATGGGGAAAAAGTGAAAAGTTACCAGTTGACAGTTGTGAATGAGAGGGGCTTAATGATAGCGCCAAAGACTAACAGCATATACCAGCATATAGTCACTAAGGTGGGGCCCCAACATGAGATTTTCACCACGCACGGGGACATGTATACACAACACACGCACACAAAGAGTAACAGCAAGTGTATAGTCGCTAAGGTGCAGCCCCAACATTGGATACTCACCACGCACCCGAACAAACACACACACACCACAAAGAGACACACACATCACAGAGACCCCCCCCCATGGGGACACACACACCTATAGTGACACATGCACTCACCCCACAGGGACACACACACACGACACACACAAGAGACACACACACCTCCACAGGGACACACACACACCCTATAGCGACACATGCACTCACCCCACAGGGGGACACACACCACAAAGAGAAGAGACACACACAACACAGGCACACACACCACACAGACCCCCCCCCCCAAAAGGGACACACAACATAGCCACCCTATAGGGACACATGCACTCACCCCACAGGGACACACACACACCACAAAGAGACACACACACACACCACACAGACCCCACCCCCACAGGGACACACACACATACACACCCTATAGGGACACATGCACTCACCCCACAGGGACACACACAACAGAGACACACACCACACAAGACCCCCCCACAGGGACACACACAAATACACACCCTATAGGGACACATGCACTCACCCCACAGGGACACACATATACACACACCCCAGGGACACACACACCACACAGACAGACACAGATGTGCACAAATCACCTCACACAACTCGCCTCATACGTGTGCTATCTTTAATTTCCAAACATAAACATCTGATTAAAAACAGCCAATGTGCAACACTGTGCCATATAGGGAATTAAGGCAGATGTCAGTCACATGAGCTGTCTATTATGTATATGTGTGAGGTAACATATACTGCCCGGCCAGGGGGAGGGTTTACTGTTGGCTGGAGATTTATTAGGCTGCCTATAGAAACCAATCACAGCTCAACTTCTATTTTCCTACAGGTCATTAATATGACATATTCAAATTCTATTTTGTTATAGCTAACAGCAGTTATTTATTAACCCGGGCGTAGCTGGGTACTACAGCTAGTATGTTATATAGGAGAACTGAATGACCATAGAGTAATTACTTACGTGTCAATTTTCTTCTGTGAATCCTCCAGCTGGCGTTGTAAGGATTTTATGGTGTTGTTTAGAACCGATTCTTTCTGGAATAGAGATAAAAATAATAAACTACATTACATGACGTTCCCTTTACCAAAACTTAACTGGAGACAGTTGGATTCTTCAGTAGCCAAGGCTCTGACACAATCCTATGGTTCAGCAGAAGACATCCTCACTTGGAAGGATCAATGGAGACTATTACTTGTTAGGCTAAGCTCATATGTCACTAATCCATCCATTAAAACAGATTAAACACATAATTGGTCCATTTTGAAAAATGAAAAAAACATTTTTTTCAGGATCCCTCTGTTTAACATTGGAGTCTGTAAGAGGGTCTGGGGTCCTTCCTCCCCTTGCTCTGGAGAGTACGGTGTATGCACAAAAATACACAAAGGGGTCGATCTGTTATGCATTTAAGTATAAAGTTGATACGTGTAATCATGTGTGTGGCGATATAGTGGTCAAGGTGAAGACTGCGATGTATGGTTATTAATAATAAAATCACTGATACTCCTTAGAGGTGGAGCCCAGTCTACAAAAAGGGTTTACAGTGTAGAATTATCAAGAGAGTCCCCAAGAGAGGAGAAAAACAAGGAACCACTGGATTGTCAGGCCCAATTATCGAATTCTACAGGACCCTCTGGATCATTCCAGGAACTGAATATAGCGACCGGGAAGCAACTGATCCCTCCGGTAGGGTGTGGTGAGCTTCAGCAAAGACTTGGACAAAAAGGATCTACACGGTTCTGGCAGCAAAGGAACATTGTGTAAAAGGTGGCCCTAACCGTTCTTTGGAGCGGATCCCTACGGGAAGAGTTTGGCTGGAGCCAAGAAAGAATAATTGAATTTGCAACAGGATACTGTGGTTATGAGGGGGTTAGTCGGGAGCCTAGAGGTACCGCAATGGCGGAAGAAGGCTGCACCAAAATCTGTCATTGTAAATACCCCCAAGATATTAATGTTCAAATTTTGTGTATGTGTTTCACAAGACTATTTAATTAAAGAATCATTACAAGGCTTAATTGACTCTGTGTCTGCATTAACCCCGCTGAGGGCAACTCTGGACTTAACTGTTGCACTGGGGAGCCAGCCGGGCTGCTTGTTGCAAACCAGGAGTGCCCACAGCAGAGGTCTTGTCTCACCCGCGACTGCCACAGCCCCACATGGCCGGCCCCTCAACAAGTCTATGGAAAATGGATCCAATAACTGACTGCTATTTAGCTTCCATTTTTCTTTCATATGTAAAGGAGTCGTTCTTTGCTTACTAGTTCATTTTCAGATGGAAGATAAATAGCATTCATTTAACAGATCCATTTTCCATACACTCCCATATTAAAAACAACAGATTCTGCAAAATCAGGTTTTTCAAAATGTCCAAAAAAGTTGTGTTTGCACAATTTATCTGCCAACGGATTCCTGCTGGATCCTTTCTAACGGATGATTAGTGGACGTGTGAATTCAGCCTTAGTAAGATCTATTTCTTATAGGATAATTTACAAATATTTGATTAGACCTTTATGATATTTGTGTGCAATGATCATAGCAAAGTTTAAAATAGAAGGCCGGCCCTCAGAATGATATCTAGTGTCCAAGAGAGTCCGGACCAGGCTTGTAAGAAGGGGTTTCACTGCATCATACAATGGTTTTTAAATCCATGACATCCATTGTAGAGGGAAATATGTATTTCTAGGGGAATTAAGACAGCAGCAGTTAAAGGTTAAATTCTGTGTCCCCACACCAAGGTCATAACCTATGTATGTTATCTTGAGCAGGACTTGTAGTCTTCTTGTACTCAGGAGAGACCCCAGGTGGTCTTCCAGAGAAGGAAGGATCTCACACCTCTGTGGAGGACCTCTCACAGACCCGCAACCAGAATATTAAGATGAAGAGGTGTGCTAGAAATTCAGCTTCAGCTCAAACCTTTAAAAAGGCTTACAAGCTAAGAGGTCTGATTCACAGATTGGGGTCAGCCAAGCTGAGGTGATCCATATTTTATCTTCCTCCCCAAGGATACACACAATGACATTGGACTGGAATATTTAAGTATCTCTGTAATTTTCTCCCTTTTATTTTATAATTTGCATATCTGTAGTTTTTTATTTTTATCTTTTATATCTTTTATTGTAAGCACTGTAAATTTTTTTATTAAAGCATAATACTTTAATAAGTTTGACCCTTGTATGCTCTAAAAGAATCTATAGCATTAAGAAGTGTGTAATCCTGTTGAGTGGCTGACTATTAGTTCAGGGACTCATTGCCCTGTATGTTCGGTGAGTGGTGGCAGCGTGTTGTGAAGCTGGGGTGTGTGGTGTGTGTCAGGGTGTGATCGGTGCTCACTTTTCAGCCTAGAATAGAGGTTGAGTGCTGGATTGAGTGAGAGGAGATAGATTAACTCTTGCAGGCACAACCCCAAGTCATGTGCTGAGAAGAGGGTACATGATATCCATGATGCAAAAAATTATGAATTTGAGTAAAGGGTCTCCTAATGAAGATGGAATAAAAAACTAAACATGATTGCTCACTGACCTCGTCACACTGTTTTTTCTTCTCTTGAAGCTCCTGATTCTTTGAAACCAACTCGCTCTGTGGAACAAATCAAGATAATGTGAAGCTGATGAAGATGAAAAATGATATCGCACCCCCGCCTCATTACAATCACTGCACTCTAAAAACACAGTGCAGATTACACTGCAAATTAGGATGAAATAATCCAGCACTGATGCAGTATCTTCATCCATTCTATTGTGCCCTCTCTTCAGTAGGGACCAGTTGCCACAAATCTACATAAATGGGCAGAATTTTTAACCAGAAGCAAAAACCTTCAAGCAAAATCTCTTCACTTCTGACAAGTACTTGAGGCTTTTCCCCATGAAAACTCACCTTCAGTTTCTGGACACGTTGCTCCGACTGGGCGTAGTAAGAACTTAAATCTCTGTTGTCTAATCTAGCGTTACGGAGCTAAGGAAGAATAATTATATACAGAAATGTTAGTAACACTAGCATTCAGATGCTTAATACTATGTATTATTGATCTTTCACAATTCATTTAGATCCATAGTTCGGTGTAAAATTACATTTTCTTAAAAAACTCTTAATAAGGCTCCTATCGCTACTTACGAAATAGCGTTTGTTGTTGTTGTGGTATTTTTACATATAAGGCCCACAATGTCCTGTGCATGAAGATGCACACATAAAGTCTAGGTGACTACAGGTACAGTGTGCTTATGATCAGAGAGTGGCGCCTCTGATCAACAGGAATTCAACGAACCAAGCTAAGCCGCACCTGATCTGGTTTAAATCCTTTGTCATAGGACAAGACTGTAAGGGTGCTGTTTGACTTTTCGGATTGCTACTTCCATGGTGGGCTAGAATTCAAGTCACTTCCTCTCTAAAGAGACGATTTGCCATCTCATATTAGGATACCAGCGTTTGAATGGAAAATTACACTAGATCAAATAGATCCAATCAATGACGTACAATACAGTTTGTAATGTGAAATCTGATGACTGATCCAATATAACATTTATGATGGGATTTGGAGCTCTGTGTTAGAAATATGGAGCTACTATTCTTAATATAAAGCTATATTAATAAATTAATCAGCACAGAATATTTTTTGGAAAAAGTAAGGGTGTGTACTCATGATCAGGAATTGCAGTGTATTGCGGCAGTGTATTGCCGCTGCGTCCAATACGCTGTTTGGTCCAGTACAAGCACAGTGGATGGGATTTCAAGAAATCCCATGTTCACTGTGCTCCTCCTGACCGCAGCGTTCTTCCAGCTGCAGTGCGGGATACCGGACATCTGCATCTCAACAGCATGTTAATTTCATGCAGCGGATTCAGAAGTGATCACCATCGGGAGAATGTAGGTAGATGCCACCCTGCACCCAAAGCAGATCATGAGTATAGGGCGGCTGCAGTCCAACACACAGCCCCTCCAGATCGTGAGCCATACCCTAATAGATATTCATGGAGAGGAAAAAAAGAAAGCGTCATGGAAAAAAAAGATGCCAGTAATAAGGAAAGCAAAAGGCTTCATCTGGAGGTGGGAGAGCAGTGAGGGGACAATGCTGGAAACACAGGTGTGAGGAATGCCTACCTTTTTCTTCAGATCTTCTAATTGGTCTTGAATCTCTTGTTCCTTTTTCACCTGGGAGGATACATCACAGTAAGTATAAGAGACAGTCATATACAGTTATAACTTTTATTAGCATGAAAAATACAATGAAAATGATCAACTCAGAGTGATCCCCCCCATCTGGTATTCTGTCTCCATACAAAGAAAGCACAAATATGCATCTCCTTGACGTAGATATTTGTAGACCTAACGTGAACTGTTCAGGGAGGTTTATCCCCTATAGCGGCAGCCACAACCAGTAAGCCCTTATATACAACATTCCAGTATACTGTATATAATCCGCAATCCGTATCTATATAACATAAAAAAGATCCTTTATTATACTCACCTATGGGGCGGTCTGGTCCAATGGGAGTCTCTGATCTTGATCTGGCGCCTTTTCTCTGCTTGCGTCATCCACACAGTGTCCTCCATTGTGCTTCTGGGCATGCACACTTCTCTATGTCATGCCAAGATTAGAAAAAAGTATTGTAGTGCTCATATGCGGGTGTTGTTTGACCTTTCTCCGCACCTGCTCATTACAATACTTTGCTGTGCCCTCAGCAGGGTAGAGAGAAGTGTAGAGGAGCACAAAGGAGAGAACTGTGTGGGTGACGTAGGACTCCTCATCCAATGAAGTAGGCAAGGAGTACGGCGATCACAAGAAGTGAAGAGGCACAGGATCAAGATCATCGACGCCCATTGGATCGGACCAATCCAGAGGTGAGTATAATAAAAGGTATTTTTTATGTTGTACATATCTGAACAGGTATATATTTGAACATATAATATACATGTATATGTAGATCTTACCAGTTTCTTGTTCTGTTCCTGTGCGGCCTGCTCAGACTCCTTGTTTTTGTTAAGGCTTATGTTTTGTTTCTCTTCTCCTCCAATCCATCCGTCTTCTGTCTCTGCAGACTAAACAGAAAAGTGTTAGATGAGAATCTCTTCCATTTACTGGAATGGTACAGCTAGGGTTCCTAAACTCGGGCAAGTAATTTTTCCAAGGGGCACATGAGAGACTGTGACTATTGTGCAGGGTCAAACTTAATTTTGTTCATTATTGTTATATTTTTATATTATTTCCATCACTTAAGTCATTTGACTGCTGCTGCTGCTCATACATGTGTAGCACTCGCTATGGCACCAGCATCTCTGCAGCAGGGAGACCGACACGTACTCACCCTTCCAGCGGGAAAAGGAAGGCAAGAGGAGCGGCACTCACCACTGGTGATTTCAGCAAAATGCACTTTGTTTCAGTCACAGGATTTCAGACAGAGACATCAGTAAACTGAGCTACAACTGTTTCACCTGAATACATGCTTGTTCAGGCTCACACTCGGAGGAAGCATGTATTCACATGAAACAGCTGTTGCTCATTTTACTGATGTCTCTGTCTGCAATTCTGTGACTGAATTTACCAGTGGTGAATGCCGCGCCTTTTGCCTCATTTGAATTTTCCTAACAATTTCTTTGCCTGTGTGGATTGGATGGGCTATTACTGACATCTGGTGAGAAATTCATGTCAATAGCACCTGTAGAAATGTATTTACTTAGAAAATTGGTGACATGGTCAATACTTATTTCCCCCGCTGTACATAGGGCTACACTCCAGGTTAATGTTAGTTAATTGCCTTTTCTTGGTTACAATGAAGTTCGAATAACTTAATTTTAGTTTTGTTTAGCAAAATGTCATTGATGTTTTAAAATTGTTGTTTGTAAAGTTAAAAACTTATTAGAAAACTAATTGCTGAAGGGCCCCAAGATGTCAAATGCCTGAGGGTCTTTACAGGGCTTCATTAGTGGAGAGTTTACTAACAGATAGTTCAGTAAAGGGTAGACGGAGGGGAGATGGAGGCACTGGGGTCTGGCTCCAAATCCCCCTAAGGTAAAGAACTACAAGGAGTTTGTGTGTTGTTCTTGTGTTTATGTGGGCTTCCTCCAGGTACTCCACCAGAGGTGACACAGGTAAATAAATATTCATAAACAACCACTGACATACCTAAAATTCATTGGGGCATTGCTTAGTATTATATACACATGCACATTAATAAGGTTTGTATTAGAGGCCAGTAATATAATAATAATGATACTGTAATGCCTCTTTGCAGGATGCAGCCAGGCCCTTTAGTATTGATGGGAAAAAATGATATTGTAGGGTGCACTAATATAGCGATTCCCCAGAGTCATGTGACCCTAGCCACAGGCTGTAACCCAGCATGGTACACGGTGCACTACACGTATCAGCGCTACTGGCTGCTTATAAAATCTTTTTCCGTAGGCATTTATAATCTAAGCAAATATTGCCCTCTACAAATTGGTTTGGTGTGTGGGCGGCTGCTCATCAGTATTGTGCACTTGTGCTTCCTCCGCCTTTTATCATCTAGGTCTGTGTACGTCCTGCAGCATATTGATATTTTATTCTAACCAGGTATTAGTAATTAGGGCTGCATTATGCTCCAAAGAAATAGTAAATATTCATTATTCCAAATTTCCAGAATTTAGATGTTACTTATCAAACATTATTTATCCTTATAGCAATATGTTATATAGGAGAACTGAATGACCATAGAGTAATTACTTACGTGTCAATTTTCTTCTGTGAATCCTCCAGCTGGCGTGTAAGGATTTGATGGTGTTGTTTAGAACCGATTCTTTCTGGAATAGAGATAACAATAATAAACTACATTACATGACGTTCCCTTTACCAAAACTTAACTGGTGACAGTTGGATTCTCTGGTAGCCAAGGCTCTGACACAATCCTATGGTTCAGCAGAAGACATCCTCACTTGGAAGGATCTCTGGAGACTATTACTTGTTAGGCTACGCTCACATGTCACTAATCCATCCATTAAAACAGATTAAACACATATATTTGGTCCATTTTGAAAAATGAAAAAAAAAATGTTTCCGGATGCCTCTGTGCTGGCAGCAAAGGAACATTGTGTAAAAGGTGGCCCTAACCGTTCTTTGGAGCGGATCCCTATCGGGAAGAGTTTGGCTGGAGCCAAGAAAGAATAATTGAATTTTGCAACATGGATACTGTGGTTATGAGGGGGTTAGTCGGGAGCCTAGAGGTACCGCAATGGCGGAAGAAGGCTGCACCAAAATCTGTCATTGTAAATACCCCCAAGATATTATACGGTTCAAATTTTGTGTATGTGTTTCACAAGACTATTTAATTAAAGAATCATTACAAGGCTTAATTGACTCTGTGTCTGCATTAACCCCCGCTGAGGGCAACTCTGGACTTAACTGTTGCACTGGAGAGCCAGCCGGGCTGCTTGTTGCAAACCAGGAGTGCCCACAGCAGAGGTCCTGTCTCACCCGCGACTGCCACAGCCCCACATGGCCGGCCCCTCAACAAGTCTATGGAAAATGGATCCAATAACCCTACCCCCCCCCCCCCCCCTTTTACTTCCATTTTTCTTTAAATATGAAAAAAGGGGAAAGTCGTTCTTTCCCTTACTATTTCCCTTTTAAAAAGATAAAAGATAAAAAGAAATTCATTTAACAGACCATTTTCCATACACTCCCATATTAAAAAAAAAGGATCCTGAAAAATCAGGTTTTTAAAAATTTGCCCAAAAAATTGTGTTTTGCAAAATTTTATCTGCCAACGGTTTCCTGCTGGATCCTTTTTTAAACGGATGTTTAAAGTGGACGTGTGAATTAAACCCTTTAGTAAAAAATCTTTTTTCTTATAGGTTTAATTTAAAATATTTGGGTTTGGGACCTTTATGATTTTTGTTTTGCAATGATGTTTAGAAAAGTTTCAAAAAAACCCCGGCCCTTAAAAATTAAATTATCTAGTGCCCAAAAAGAAAAAGCCCCCCGGCCCAAAGGCTTGTAAGAAGGGGTTTCCCCTGCATCATACAAGGGTTTTTTAAAATCCATGACATCCATTGAAAGGGGGGAAATATGTATTTTTAGGGGAAATTAAAAGCCCAGCAGCAGTTAAAGGTTAAAATTTGGTCCCCCCACCAAGGTCATAACCTTTTGTATGTTATCTTGAGCCCGGACTTGTAGTCTTCTTGTACTCAGGAGAGACCCCAGGTGGTCTTCCAGAGAAGGAAGGAAACTAACCCCCTCTGGTGGAGGACCTCTCACAGACCCGCAACCAGAAATATCAAGATGAAGAGGTGTGCTAGAAATTCATCTTCAACTCAAACCTTTTAAAAAGGGTTACAAGCCCATGAAAGGGCTTTATTCAAGATTGGGATCAGCCGAAACTTTTGGGGATCCATATTTTATCTTCCTCCCCCCAAAGGATACACACAATGACATTGGAAATGGAATATTTAAAATATCTCTTATTTTTCCCTTTTATTTTATAATTTTTCCCTTTTCTGTAGTTTATTTTAAATTTTTTTTATCTTTTTTTTGTAAGAAATGAAATTTTTTTTTTTTAAAGCATAAAATTTAAAAAAGTTTGACCCTTGTATGCCCCTAAAAGAATCTATAGCATTAAGAAAAATAAATCCTGTTGACTGGCCCGACTATTAAATTTA
>JARQOC010000001.1:546144849-546366145 GCA_033576535.1 Allobates femoralis
GAGGGTTTGGTGGATGATAGTATTGGATGGATAAGATGTAGTAGGATAGAATCCCTCATCCATCACCCTCCACTCCATCCATAAATCACCACCACCCATCACCCCACATCCACCAAACACCCATCTATCCATCCACCATCCATCTATCCATCAAACCATCCATCCATCTACCCCATCACCACCCAAATCACCAACAACCATCCATCATCCATCCATCTATCCATCTATCCATCCCACTACCATCATCCATCCCATCATCCCACTATCCAACTATCCCATCCATCCCCCCATCTATCCATCTAACCACCCATCAAATCCATCCATCCATCCATCCATCTATCCACTAACCATCCATCAATCCATCCTTTCTATCCATCTATCCATCCATCTATCCATCTATCATCCATCAAATCCATCTACCATCCATCTATCCATCTATCCATCCAACTATCCATCTATCCATCCATCTATCCATCTATCCACTATCCATCTATCCATCCCTACATCCAACCAACTATCCATCCATCTACCCCATCCATCCATCCACCCAACCATCCATCATCCATCCATCTATCCATCTACCCCATCTATCCATCCATCTATCCATCCATCTATCATCCATCCATCCATCCTATCCATCCATCCATCTATCCATCCATCCATCCATCAATCCATCCATCCATCCATCCATCCTTTCATCCATCTATCCATCTCTCTATCCATCCATCAAATCTATCCCATCTACTCTATCCATTATCTACACATCAAATCCATCTATCTATCCATCTATCTATCCATCTACAATCCATCTATCCATCTATCCATCTATCCATCCATCTATCCATCTATCCATCTATCCATCCATCTATCCATCATCCATCTATCCATCCATCTATCTATCTATCCATCTATCCATCCATCATCCATAGATGGATAGAGGGATAGTTGGATAGATGGATAGAGGATAGATGGATAGATGGATAATGAATAGATAGATGGATAGATGGATAGATAGATAGATAGATAGATGGAATGGATGGATGGATAGATGGATGGATGGATGGATGGATGGATGGATAGATATATGGATAGATAGATGGATAGATAGATGGATAGATAGATGGATAGATGGACAGATGGACACAGCCCTGGCAAGAGATCAACATTGGTACTGAAGAGATCCCCCTCACGCAAAAGGATGGAGCACTATGAGTTGCCAAAGAATAGCAAGATATATTCAGCAAGTTTGCCTTTGACTTTGGAAGTCAGTACGATCAAACATTCCATCCCCACTGGTTCCCATCCTCCAATCAAAGACAGGTACAGACCTATACCTCCATCCATGTACCAGCCAGTGAAGAAGATGATACAAGAAATGACTGCCAATAAGAAAAAAGCTGCGAACCTCAAATCAGCTGACATGCGAAATATCTCTTATGTAAAAAAAATAAAATGTAACATCCTAAAAAGTAAATGTGAATGACATGATCTTATTTGTGTTGATAAATTGTGAAATTTTTATCTTGTATCAGAAAAGAAAAGGAAAAAGAAAGGAAAACAAAACAAAAAAAACAATAAAGAAAAAAATGAAAAAAAAAAAAAAAGCAAGAAAAAGCTGACCCGCCGCAGGGCCTTGGAGACTCTGTTCCGGGCGTTGTAATTCATGGGGATGTCATGGGCGGCTTGTGCCCGGGCCCGTGGCCCTGGTGGTCGCTGAAAAAGGGAAAAATAAAATAAAAAGTGTATTGTGACGCCACCCACAGTATCCGATAATGATACCGGCACTGCTGCAAACCTCTGGGGATGGTGATGAGGCAGCTAGATGGTAACTGTCCCTGGGACAGTAATGGAAAAATGGAGAACTCTCACAGGGAGGCGGCTCTGCAGGTAGAGGTGCTGGCACACAGTCTATAGGAGGGCATGATCTGAGCCGCAATGATGTTGAAGTTGTTTCTTTACCTTTAATGGCCACTTTACACGCGGCAACAGGAAGATAGAAAACAGCAGGTGTCGGAGACAATTGTACCTTTCTTTTACCTTCAAAACACCTTGAAGTGGCTGCGTGTAAATCAGGTATCTGCAAGGTGTTTTGAAGGTAAAAGGTACAATGGTCTCCGACACCTGCCGTTTTCTATCTTCCTGTTGCCGCGTGTAAAGTGGCCATAAAGGTACCTTTACACGCCACTACAGAAGGTTAGAAACAACCGGGTGACGCTCGTGCACGGGCGCGTTTCAACGGTCTCTAACGGTACCCGATACCGCCTTTACACGCCGCTACAAGGTGCTCTACAGAAGGTTTTTTCTATCCCCGGATGCACTGACGGGTGCCGCAGGTTACCTTCTGTAGAGCAGCGTCCCTCATTTACACGCCGCTACTACAAGTGATTATGGGCGGACCTAATGCAGCAGGAGGGGGGAGATACCCGAGATACTAGAAATCTCTCAAGAAATGCCCTCTGGATTGACTGCTGATACCAACAAACTCCAGGTAATTAATCTCTCATCTTACTCCCCTACTCCTATGGAAATTTCAGTCCTTGAAAGGGGCTTAACTTTCTGCCCAATGAACCAATTAGATAAATTTACGTTGGTTAAGGATTTGTATTTATTCTGCCGCAAACTTATCTTCTCAGTCATATACCACCGTCCAGAGACCTTGGACTCCCTGCAAGAAAGGGAACAGAGAGCGATGCGTGACCTATTGAAACTGTTGAATGACCCTAGCCCCAATACAGGTAGGACTGTTTTTCCCTACCGGAATAGATCATCAAAAGCACCACCATTATCTATACTGCCTACTGTGAACCTGTTCTTTGAAACAGTCAAAAAAGAGATTGATAACTTACGCCCCAATACAGCCAGGGATAAAAACCTGACTGGTAGGGAAATAACGGCTATACAACAACTACGCAGAAATCCTGAGTTTACAATCAAGGAGGCGGATAAAGGGGGCAATGTGGTGCTATGGCCAACCGACATGTACCTTACTGAGGCGGCCAGACAATTGAGAGACACAAAATTCTACGTCAGATTACCTTCTGATCCAACACTTGTATTTCAGAATAAGCTGACCAGACTGTTGGATGCAGCTAGTCGATATGGCACCATTAACAGCAGAGAAAGAGAATTTCTATGGGTGGAGACACCTAAAATACCAACATTTTATCTTCTCCCTAAGGTGCACAAAGACATCCAAAAACCCCCTGGCAGGCCTATCGTCTCTAGCATCGGCAATCTGTGTGAAAAGGCGAGTGAGTACGTAGACTTCTACCTGCAACCTTTAGTCCAGGCCCTACCCTCTTATACTAGGGATAGTTCCCATTTTATACAACATCTACAGACTTTAACATTCTGTCCTGATATGTTGATTGTGACCATAGACGTGGAGTCGCTATATACCAACATAGCACACACGGATGGGATGGAGGCAGTACTTTATTTCTTGGACAAGCAGGCTGGGTCAGATCGTATGCACGATTCCTTCCTGATAGATTTATTGGATTTTGTGTTGACACACAATTATTTTGTGTTTGACCGCACATACTATCGGCAGATCTCAGGGGTGGCCATGGGTGCCAAATGTGCACCAGCCGTGGCAAACCTATTCCTAGGATGGTGGGAATCAACGGTGGTATTTGAAACTGAGATATTCAAGACAAAAATAACTGGGTGGCATCGTTTCATAGACGACATTTTCTTTTTGTGGCAGGGTACCGAGCTGGAGTGCGTTGATTACCTAAACACACTGAATGACAACAGATTTAACATCTTTCTGACCCACTCTGTTTCTAACAATTTAGCAACATTCCTGGACCTCCAGATCACCGCTTGTGAGGGTAAATTTATAACTTCCCTGTATAGGAAACCAACGGCAACTAATAGTCTTTTAACCTTCTCTAGTTTTCACCCTTTCCACCTTAGAAGAGGAATACCCGTTGGACAATTCCTCCGGACAAGACGAAACTGCACGTTGGATAGCGAATTCAAGAACCAAGCAAAGATCTTAACGGGGAGATTCGTGAACAGAGGATATCCGAAAAAAGTGGTATCAATGGCTTTCCAGCGAGCAAAATCACAGAAACAAATTGGACTTCTGGAATGGAAAGAAAAGACAGCAGACAACAAACTAAGAATAATCACGAACTAAAATCAATCAATGGCCTGAGGTGCGTAATCTCCTTAAAAAACATTGGGGTCTCTTGACAGGTGACCCCAAGATTAAACCTCTATTAAAGGACAGACCACTCTTGACAGCCCGGAGGGCGCCCAACTTAAGTGACCGATTGACATCAAGCCATTTTGTAAGACCTTCTAGATCAACAACAGGGGGCGTAAGACTTAAGGGCTCCTTTCCCTGTGGAGGATGTAACATATGTCAGTACATGATACCAACAAATCTAGTCTTTATAAATCCACCTGACGCTACTGAACATACCTTACGACATTATATAAACTGTAAGACCGCTGATGTTATCTATGCCCTTGTATGTCCTTGTAATAAGGTCTACGTAGGAGAAACAACACAGGAGCTCAGAAAATGTGCACAGAAACATATTTCAACCATCAACTTAGCAACGGAAGATCTGGAAAAAGGTAAAAAACTTACAACCATTGCCTCACACTTCCTTACTGTGCACCATGGTAGACCACGGGGCTTGTACTTCGTGGGATTGGACCACGCTACCCTAAATATTAGGGGAGGCGATATCACTAAACTCCTACTGCGCATGGAAACAAGGTGGATCTATACACTAAACTCAATGTCTCCCACAGGTCTAAATGAGGAGTTCCTATTTACTGGCTTTCTGGGCTAATTCTGCTCTCCAGTGGTCATGATGATACCAGTTAAAAGAAGTAAATGATGGAACACCTCTTCTAATCTGGCAATGAAAAATAAGAAGAAGAATAAAGGACTATGAAAGAAACATGATTTGTCGCCTCCGATCCTTGGTTCTGGACTCTCCACATATCGGATACTTGATACCTTGCTGACCTTTGCAGCCCCCACAGCTGTCTGGACTTCTGTTCTTGCTAACAAAAGGATTTGAGATGGACATTTATTCCCATGCCTCATTTGGTTTTTTAAACTGCCATGATCATGATAGTTCCGTCATTGAGTAACATGAACATATAGATGTGTTCATACAGGAGAATATTGTCCCTTCACCTCATGGACTCCTCTTAGGGACTCCAATAATACTCATTAAAATCTATGCAACTAGATCTTTGTACATCCCTATTTCTAATATCCTTTATTCAAGGTCCTTGTCGGGATAATTGATATTCCTCTCATAGTAGAGCTCGCACCATGCTATCTGATTGACGGGCGGGAGGTCTGCCATGCTTGGATATATATATAATTCTCCTGGGGGGGGCTCTTCACGAATCTTTGGAAAAACCCTGGTATACATGGCTCCATTTGGTGTCCTGTTGGAATTTGATACGAATTAGAACTGGAGAATAGAGTTTTTGGATTTATAATAGCAAGCTATCTCTAGATATGGGGCACCTGCCGGTAATTATTTTACGAGTGTGCCTAGGGACATGGATCGGTGACCTATGATATGGGTGATAACTAATATTAAGAGGGGATTATTTTGGAGGGTAGCCCTTGTGAGCTCCTCCATCTTATCCCACTGTGATGTACTGTCCAGTACTCTCTGCCTAACCCCAATATACAGGGTAACTAAGAGTGCTGTCTCTATGGTTTCCTTTTGGGATTACTCCTTTTGAGTGTCCCTTTGGATCCATTCTTTATATATTTTTCAGGGATCTTGGAACACTCTTATTGGTACCAGATACTACTCAGTAGGAAATGTGCCATAATGTGCATTCCCCCTCATTTTTGACTATAATATATACAGCACGAGTCTGGATAGATCCCTACTAGATATGATAACCCTAAAATAACATAGTGAACTAATCTGTGTTCCCCAGATCTTGTATTCAACTCTGCCTCACATTGTGACTTGGTTCCCATATGATTCTGCCATTAGATTTGGGACTAGTAATAACAGGCTATCTCTAGGTATGGGGCACCTGTTGGTAATTACTCTGCCAGTGTGCCTAGGGACATGAATCGGCGACTTATGATATAGGTGGTAACTAAGATCAAGGGGGGGATTGCATTGGAGGGCAGCTCCTGTGAGCACCTCCAACATGTACGGTCTAATACTCTCTATCTAACCCCATATAATATGGGTAGCGAATAGTGCTTTTCCATGTTTTCCTCATGAGACTATACTATCGAGTGTGCCTTCAGATCCACTCTTTATATACTTCCCAGGGTTCTTAAGAATTCGTTTATTGATACCAGATACTACTAAGTAGGAAATGTGCCACAATGTGCACTTTCCTTCATTTTTATGCATAGTGTATATATAGCAGGGGTCTGGATAGATCCCTGTGCAATGTGATAACCACCAAAATAACATGGTGCACTAATTTATGTCCCCCAGACCTTGTATTTAATACTGCCTCATATCATGACTTGGTCCCACAAGATCCTCTTATTAATCGTAAAAACATGATTTACTCCTTACATATGGCACTATCTGGTGCATTGTGTACTATTTTCCTGGATTTGATACCAATATTTGTCTCCCCTGGATATATGTACAAGCAGCTCTGTGCAGATTTCAGCTCCGTGGGTTAACAACACTGGGGGCGGGCACTTAGCTGTGACTCACTTCTCAGCCTGCCTGGTGTTTACTCTGTAACTAAGCAATGCAATCATATGACTGCACCTGCTTCCTGTCCTACGGAACACAGGAATCATGCTGCAGGGC
This sequence comes from Allobates femoralis, assembly GCA_033576535.1. Taxonomy (NCBI): domain Eukaryota; kingdom Metazoa; phylum Chordata; class Amphibia; order Anura; family Aromobatidae; genus Allobates; species Allobates femoralis. The sequence goes on from JARQOC010000001.1 coordinate 546,151,638, forward strand.
TTATTCTCCTTATATAACACTTGGACGGTGGAGTGTGCAGACATCCTCTGACGAAGCTGCACAGGAGGCAAGCGATACCGGTGGGGTCCTTTCCCACTCGGGCACCTGTATCACAGACTGGTAATCTCTCTCCTTCTCATTCCCTTCTCCCCCTGTCCTTCTGACCAACTGGTCAGTACACAGCACATGCTTACTGAATGCAAGCCCTTGTTATGGCATTCATGTGTAGCAGGGAAGCACAGCCCTAATGGATTGATGTGCAATGATATGCAATCTGTAATACTATGATCAGGGCTGTTGCAAATATGCTGTGTGTGGGGATATTGAAGTGATAGATACCAGTGATGCCAGTTGTTAATTGCAGCCTCACAGATTTATTTGACAGCTTATACTGATTGTATCAGGGACTTGTTGGTCACCCATTAACAGGCGTATACACTGTAGACCCCGGTATCACCATGAACCTCTGGTAATATTGTTTATTTGTTAATATTTACCCTACTGAGGGGTCCACAACAGGGTATACTCTCACTATAATATATACGTGATTATTCAACAGGGTGTTTTAACCTTGAGTTGTTTCTCTGGCTATATAGTGTTAGATTCATGTAAGAGGTCTGTGAACCCTCATAGATAGTGGTATTTCATTGTAAAGCTCAGAGAGACTATACTGCTAACTGGAGTGATACACTCTCACTTCCAGATTGATTGATCCCCTGACCTATGGAGTGACCTCCTATGCTTCCTATACATTAAATTCGGAGCCCCGCTGGGTCCTGATTTATTTATTTATTTTTGACTGTCTATGCTGATGTATAAATTGCTGCAATTAATTTGTTTGATCTGACATTTGTCATATATAATGGTGCCCTTGTCTGGTTTCATTACCAATTTTAAATGGTTTTAACTTCCTTTTGTCTGTACACTGTTCCAATAAAATTTTGTATATATTTTGTAGTATCACAGGTGTGCTCCCATACTTTCTTATATGTCATGTCTCTTTCTGCTGTTTTCATGTGTTGTTTTCATGACATGGTGAGCACCCACCTTTTTATTTGAATAGAACCTTGTGGTGCTCCTCTTTCTCCTAATTACTAATGCAGCAGGGACAACACATAGGCGTGCCACAGTCCGTCATGCCGCGCCCAAACGACAACCATTGGCCAACACAATAATGTTCTGATTGGACACGGCGCGAAGGGCGGATGGCGGAGACGTGACGTAGTAGTGTTTGGACTGTGGCACGGAATAAGCGCTTGTGACATGGCGGAGTGTGGCGATATTGAGCTAGGGGATGGTTATGCGTCACATAGGAGCGGTTTACACTCACACTACGTGCGTATTAAAAACTCTGTGTTGGACTATGTGTGCCTAGTAGAAGTGTTTGCATTGTCACGAGGAATAAGCGCTTGTGACATAGCGGAGTGTGGCGATTGTGCTAGGTTACGCTTAGGCGACACACAGTAGCGGCTTACATCGCACAGTCTGTGCGTTTTGTAAATTAAGTGTTGGCCTATGTGTGTGTCTGGCTAGCAATGTGTGAATAGAGCCCCAATGGCCGATCGCATATGTGGTAACAGATGTCAATGGCCTTGAGCAGCGCACATGCCACATGTCCATGATGTGTGTGTCTGCACATGTGCTGCACTACTTACTTAAACCCACCTGACACAATATGATGTGCTGCATCAATGTGTTGTGTGCAGGTGAGCCTCTGCCTACACCAAACCGCAAGGGTTATGTACACACATTTGTCACACACACTGTTGCCCAAATACCTTCACATAGCTCATGCCCACCCACACATATTGTGTGTCATACCCATCCATAGGTGGCAATGTGTGTGACAGCACTGGCCACAACCCAAACCATGATCACGCTGCCCTCCATCCCCAAGTAATCAGGCTCACACAGAGTCATTTGGATCCAATATTAAAAAAAATGTATTTTTTTGGATAAAAAAGTGAGATAGAATAAAAATAACACATACAGAAAGGAAAGACAATGGACGTTCAAACATCATGTGACATTGTAAATGTGGCGCCCCGCACCGAGTGCGTCACAGGAGGGTATTGCAGCCCAGACAGCAGCAGCAATATTCTCTGACCCAGCAGTCATACAGTTAACTCAGAGATCCATACCCCACATGCACATCATGTTAGAGGGCCAATCCGGTCCTGGTGGGCGGAGTGTGGGCAGTAGTGTGTAGGAGAAGTTAGTGCAGAGAAGGAGAACGAAGGAGAGAGTCTGCAGGAGAGTAACGTAGAAGCGGGGGCTCCGCACAGTTCCGTGCAGCCCCCGGGCCATCACCCCAGTCGGGTGTCATCACCTGAGGCCTAAACCACCGGGAGCGGCCATTAAAGTAGGAGCAGTAGGCATCTCTACTGTCCCTGGCCTCCTGCTGAGTGCGACCATGGCTCAGCGGCTGGAGTGGCGCCACACCATGGTCAACATCACGCCAAGCCCCTGGACGGACCTCCCCTGTTGTGGCGTCTGCATTATCTACAGAACCTCCTGGTGTGTATGATGCTCTATCCCTACGACGCAGGAAGTTATGCAGCACACAGCAGGCCAGCACTACCGCGTCAATAGACTCCAGTTTCATATGCAGAGGCGTATCAAAAACCCGGAATGTATTCGCCATTATCCCAAACGCATTTTCAACCACACGGCAGGCCCGGGATAGCCGGTAATTGAAAATGCGTCTCTCAGAAGTAAGGGTCCTCTGGGGATATGGCCGCAGTAGGTGTTCCTGAAGTGGGAACGCTTCATCCGCCACAAACGCAAAGTTGAGATGATGGGTCGTCTCTTCATTTGAGGGTAGGTTCAGCGCACCGGTCCTTAGTAGTTGTGCCAAGGAGCAGTGTGCGAACACCCATCTGAGATTCGGCCGTTCATTCCAACGTCCACGTAGAGGAACTCATAGTTCGCATCCACCAGGGCCATGAGGACTATACTAAAATACCCTTTGTAATTAAAAACAAAGCGCCCGAGTTGGGGGCTTTAGTAATCCTAACGTGCTTACCATCCAATGCCCCACCGCAGTTTGGGAATTTCCACCGGCTTTCAAAGCCGCGGCCTACTTCCATCCATTCTGCGGCTGTTTGTGGCAACTTTAGGAAAGATGGCTGCAGAGCACTCCAGATGGCCTCACACGTCTCAGGGATCAGGCGGCTCAGCAGGGACAGGGATACACGTGACGAGTATGTGAGGGATGTCATTGACTGCCCTGTAGCCAGGAACCGCAAAGTTATAGCCAACCGCTCCTCAGCTGATACCGATCGACGCATGATAGTGTCCTGATGGGCTATCAGTGGCCTCACGCCCTCCAAAAGGAAGGTGAAAGAGTCCTCGGACATACGGAGGTAGTTTCGGTAATCATGCGGATTGTTATCCTCCAACTCACGCACCAGCTACATGTGGCCCCGGGTCTCCCGGCGGCAAAGCCAATCCCGGCTCCACACACGCCGTTGTCTGCGACGCCTCAACCTATCATACCGATCCTCCAGCCACATTTGCTCTTCCACCAACGCAAGAGCCACAATAACACATCGATCATGTATATTCTGCATTCTCAGTCTCAGCACCTGTATATGAAAAACAAAATCATCAGTACATACATCAATATGGGGACATGTTTGCATGTAAAGTAAGCAACATAATACTTGGATTACACACTATAGCAGTGCAGATGTCATCGCTTGTGTGTGCACAGCACACATCCTTGTGAACCTTGCAAGCCCATCAACAACAAGTGGGCGCTAAACAAACGGAACATGCTCTCTGGTCTGGGCCGCCCATCCTTCTACACTTTGTTTGGTGTCTGAAATTACCACATCTGGACATATCTGTGTTAAAAAGGGACATGTGTCACCACAAAGAACGGCTATACATGTCACACAAACAATGTAGGATACCATATATTTTCACTTCAACAGTCAGTAAGTATCAACGTACCACAGCCTTGCAGGGTGAGTAATCACAGATGTCACAAACCAGATTATCCATGACTCATCCAGTAGTTAATTCGGGCCACATGTGTTTACAAGGGTGAGATCCACATGTAGACTTTCTCTGCTGCCTCACGCCTCAAATCCATGTCTGATCCTAGCCATGTTGGTCCCAGTGTGTGTTCATGCCATGCAGTATGATATTTTCTGTGCCTTGCCCATCTGACCGACATTACACTCTACATTACAGCAGCCATTATCCTGCATGGCGAATAGAAACAAACACACAAATGTGTCAAGTACAATATGCAAAAGTATGGGCAACACATGTAAAAAACAAATCAGCAGCAGGCAACGCTACTGTAGTCACCAAACTAACATCACATGTGCGGTCGATGCAAGAGCCTATTGCGTTACCAAAGCAAATCATGCGCCTCAGGCCGCCACGCCGCTACATCCATGTCTGCACACAAATACTTACTTAATGACTCTGGCCAGCAAGCGTAACGTCCTTCCGGCCCAGACTGCTTTTCAATAAGCACAAACCAATCAGGACGCTTCAAGGATTCCTAATCAGCTGGCGCAAGGGGTATTCACAGGTGCTGGCTGCAAATGTGCCTAATTGGTGTGTGCTGATTGGTTTGGGTGAGTATAAATTTCCGGCAATGGCGACCAGCCCCTGTCCAGACGTTCATGTGCATTGAGCTAGTGGTCTCCAGTGATCCGTTTTCTGTTGGTCTGACGGTAAGTGTTCTCACATGCTTTTTCCTTGCCATGCTATTTTACAGAGCGCTGATGCGTCTGCCACATGCCGCTTCGGCTGTGTGTGTGGCATGACGTCGCGGCATGTGCTTCATGTATATATTCTGTTCATGATAGGTAAAGGCTTGCTACCTATAGGCAGTATGCATGGTCAAATCGTTTTTAAAACATGGTGATGTCCATACATTGTCGGATTGTTTGTTGGCCATTTATCAGGGGCTGCTTTGCCACTGTAAGTCTGGGTTACATTATCGCCCTCAAACGTCTGAAAGTGTGGGCCGGGGGGGGGTTGTTGCCTGTCATAGTGTTGGGTGTCCATGGGTGGAAGGGGAAGTGGAGGCTGTTGTTGTGCGCAAGCCGCTGCGTCAGCTGTTGTGTCAGCCAGCCAGTCATACTTTAAAACAGGCCAAACCTTTCACATGTTTGCGACGGACCAAGATGACGCGTGTCCCACCAGGCCAGGTGCCAATTTGACCCCTGCCACCATGGTCACTCTCCCCCTGTTTGCCATTGTTGGCTGACCTTGTTTTGTTTTGGTTTGTCATCGTGGACCCATGTGCCTTTGTGAACATATGTAGTGCAACATATCCTTTCAAACATGCCAACCGTAGTTGATATTTAGCACATGAACAAAGGGTGCCCCACAAGCAAACATACATGTTGAACACATGTTGGATGCGGCAAAACACCAGCATATTCCCACACAAAGTGTTTCTTTAGCATGCATTCCTTATATGTCCCCCTTTTTTTTTTTTATGGGAAAAACAGATGCCGGACGGGTACGTGGAATTTGTGACCCAGCTCATCACCAAGTATCAAGGACACGAGTGCCTGTGGCGCACAGCGCTGCCACAATATCGAGACCAGGCCTCTTGTCGACTTGGCTAATCACCTGTACCCCCTACAAGGCAAGAGGTGGGACGCGGTGAAGTTAGCGGAAAAAATTAAGAATCTGCGGGCCTCATTCACGCGGGCTCATAATGACTACATCAAGCGTCGGTCGGGGGCTGGAGGTGAGGAGGTCCATAGTCCCAAATTATGGTACTATGACCTTGTCGAGCCCACTGGGACGAGGGTACTCGGTACCGGACCGGGTCTGGTACTGGGGAAGTCACGGGTGGTCCTGGTCCGGACCGTGTCCCGGGCCCTGGCAAATAAAGGGGAATATTTACAGGGGATGTGTCAGTCGTGACGCCACCCACTATGTGCCGCCAGTAATGGTGGCCGCCGCTGCTGCAGAACCTCCGGGGATGATGGAATGGCAGCGTAGATGGGATAGTTCCGGTGGGTAGAACTGTGTTCCCTGGGGCAGTAAGGGTTAAAGTCTATGGTGTAGTGTGCAGGCTGGGTGCAATTCACTTACTAGCCGGATGCTGCAGAAATCTCTCCTCGGTGCTGGTGCTGTTCTTACAAGTTTCAGTTCTTAATACACGGGTTCACTCTCCCTCTCCGGGTTCCCTTTTACTCCTGCAGCCAGGTCTCTGCTCTTTGTGACCCCTCATACTTTCTCTGTGTCCTTTCCGGGCTGTTAACGTTCTGTGTACACTGGTTGGGTGTCTCCGGACAGTATGGCGGTGACTCGGGCCCCTTGTGGGTCCTCCTGTTTGTCACTGAGCTGCCTGCCCTTTGGGGCAGGGGTCCCAGTCTGGAAATAAAACCCCCCGTCGGTTGTCTGGGGTACCGGTTAAATCATTGGCCACATCTAGAGCCAACACTCTACTCAGCCCAGCCTCCAGCAGTCCTTCAATATGAGGCTCTACCAGACTCTTTCCCTCTGCGTCTCTACCTGTCCTACCTGCCTGGCTGCAGTTCCCTTTGTGGCCTCCTGGACGCGGGGGCGCCACACTCTCCCGGAGTTAAACTAGCGCGTCCTCGCGCTGCCTGTCATGGATCCCCCTGAAAACATTTTATTTTAAAACAACATTAAATATTACGAATTCTTGGTTTCTTCCCGTCCGGGAGGCACGATTCTTCAAACGTTACTTTAAGTTAACTATATACAAGTGCATGGGTATATCTACGTCATTACCCTTCTGGACCTCTACCGGGTCTAATGCTGCAACGCATTCTATTCACCTCAGCATAAAAAACATAATAAACGCTACTCTGTATCAAAAGTATAAAAGTTCTTCTTTCAAAAAGTGCAACAATTCTCAAAAAGCAGTTCTAAGTTCAAGTTCACGATTTCAACAGTCACTTGCACCATCTCTCACATGCACAGCTGGTCTTAAAACCAAAGGAGAGCACACTAAGGTGCTCAACTATTTACAAGGGAAAGTTTATACCAATCATTGTTCATGGTATCAATGTCTATTAACACATAAGACAGACAAGGGGAAGCTAACACCCATTCAGGTATGGGATGGGGACAGCAAGGAATACACCTCATTCACACTTACAGTTTCCTCTTCTGTTCTCCTGGATGCAGAACCCGTGTCGTTATTCTTTCTTGGCTTGCTTCCAAGGCAGCACTTGGGACGTTCTTTTAGGGTAAACCTCCATGTTCTGTAGGGCAGTCACTAGCAAGTAGCTTTCAGGGGTCTGGGTGATAGCATCCTTCATGGTCTTGGGTGCAACAGTCTCTAGGATGGTTACTGGATCCGTGTTAACTGCCATGTCTTTGTACTGTGGCATGTCTGGATCATCAATAGACTCTGGATACTCCAATGTGGGCATATCATCCTCTTCCACGGTGTCTAAGCACAGTCTTTTAACTTTTATGCCGTATGGGCCACGTTCACCGGCAACAACATGGTATGACACCAATTATCTGATTTCAACCTGTCTGTCTGGGTGGTCTGATGGCAACTGTTCTTCCACCTCTCTTTTATTGATAAAGAAGATGTCTTGTCTAGTGCCAGGTTCACATGCAAAGGCAAAACCTTTTCCTTCTATAACCTTTACAATTTTGCCCTCATGCCGTGGGGATCTCTGGATCTCTCTATCTCTTCTGGCTACGTTCTTGGCCTCTCTAGCACGGGCAATCATGACCTGCTTTTGCACCTGCCGTTCTGCTTCTTCCTTTTCCCACTTCTTTACACATCTACGGATATACTCTTCATGTGTAACTAGCTCTGCAGGACCTGCTTCACCATCTGCATCTCCTAAGAAGCCCATCAGGTTATCGCAACTTGCATCCTTCTCCCACCAGCAGCGGAGCTGCTCCCCTCTTACCTCTGTCATAGTCGGTGGCGGCATCAGGGGTTCTGGCAGGGGTAACCAGTGCTGTTCCAGGGCTCCGAGCGGGTCGGCTTCCTTCCTTTGAGGGCACGGTGCAGCTCGTGGGATAGTCACATCCACTAAGGTCGCGGTACAGCATTCTCTGTCGCTCTCCATGCAATCACGCGTAGTTCCAACCCAGCCGGGTTGTATAGACAAAGTCTGTTGGCAATGACTCACATCAATTTGGATCCGGGTCCGATGCTGTTCTTGGGCCCGTGTCATCTGGAAGGGGAGCAGCCGCAGCACGCCTCGCCGGGTGTCTTGGACATGGGGACATTCTTTGCCGCCTTCTGCCATTTTATCACGATCACCGTCGCTCTCTCCCTGGCCGGGTTCCTCCACTAATACGTTCTGTGGGCCCTCCGGGATCACTTCGGGTCTCTTGTGTGCAGCGCTTTCCTGGGCGTCCTCCGCTTCCGTCCGTGTGTCTCGTAATGGCGACTGCTTCTTTTCCGGTTGTTCGTTCCACCCCCTCCTGATGACGATTTCCTTTCTGGCTCCCGCCAGATTCTCATTGGTAGGAGGGTCTAGGGGCAGAGGCTCTTCTTTTAGAGTGACGGCTGGCTCTCCCGGAGTTAAGAGGAGCCAGGGCGGGTCCTTTTCTTCACGCCTTGGACCGGGCCGGCCCACGATGGGAGTTTTGGGAACGCCTCCTCTGCACATGGCGTTAGTCTTTTATGGCCGCCATTAGGCCCAGATTTTGGCGGGAAAGTCCAGAACATGTTTCTTTAGGCGCACGGGGTCCAATTCTTTTGGACCAGGTAGATCCTGTTCGTGACGCCAGGTTGTCGAGCCCACCAGGACGAGGGTACTCGGTACCGGACCGGGTCTGGTACTGGTGAAGTCATGGGTGGTCCTGCTCCGGACCGTGTCCCGGGCCCTGGCAAATAAAGGGGAATATTTACAGGGGATGTGTCAGTCGTGACGCCACCCACTATGTGCCGGCAGTAATGGGGGCCGCCGCTGCTGCAGAACCTCCGGGGATGATGGAATGGCAGCGTAGATGGGATAGTTCCGGTGGGTAGAACTGTGTTCCCCGGGGCAGTAAGGGTTAAAGTCTATGGTGTAATGTGCAGGCTGGGTGCAATTCACTTACTAGCCGGATGCTGCAGAAATCTCTCCTCGGTGCTGGTGCTGACAGGCTGCGGCTCTGCAGGTGGAGGGTTTGCTGTATCCTGTATGAAGGGAATCGTATTCAAGCATGCAGAAGCAGGCAAGGGAGGCAGATTCAGGGTCTCCGTGTTTACTCTCAAAGTTCTTCAAAGCAGTTTACAGTTCATTTACAGTTCTTACAAGTTTCAGTTCTTAATACACGGGTTCACTCTCCCTCTCCGGGTTCCCTTTTACTCCTGCAGCCAGGTCTCTGCTCTCTGTGACCCCTCACACTTTCTCTGTGTCCTTTCCGGGCTGTTAACGTTCTGTGTACACTGGTTGGGTGTCTCCGGACAGTATGGCGGTGACTCGGGCCCCTTGTGGGTCCTCCTGTTTGTCACTGAGCTGCCTGCCCTTTGGGGTAGGGGTCCCAGTCTGGAACTAAAACCCCCCCGTCAGTTGTCTGGGGTACCGGTTAAATCATCGGCCACATCTAGAGCCGACACTCTACTCAGCCCAGCCTCCAGCAGTCCTTCAATATGAGGCTCTACCAGGCTCTTTCCCTCTGCGTCTCTCAGTATCATAGGAGGGCTTCTCTGCCTGCAGTCTGGTCTTCTCGGCTGTCTTCTAGGGCCCGGGTATCACCGTCCCTCTCTGCCTTCTCACACTCCTGGGGATCTGGTTTCGGACGTGCTTTCTCTCTCGTCCAGCTCACCCTGGCTCGGTACAGATTCTGCGCTCCTACACCTCACTCTTCCAGGACGTGTCAGTTCAGTCTTTGCATCTCAGCCTACCTCGGCCTATTGACTCCTTCCTCCTCCCCTTCACTATTTCTACTGTCAAGTCACCTGACTTCGTGTGTGCCCAACCCACTCCTCTAAATCCACCACCCCTTGCCTGCCTAGAGTCTACCAGGCTCAGGGCTGGATGCTGCCCTCTACTGTACATGGGTTGTGTGGGCTGTGAGGGTGTTGTTGTGCAACTATTGTCCTACCTTCCAGGCTGCAGTTCCCTTTGTGGCTTCCTGGACGCAGGGGCGCCACAACCTCCTCACCTTCACCCTTGGCCACGCGAGCTCGTGTGAATCGAGGTCCGACAACCCTATTCCCGCGTCCCCTGTAGGCCCTGCCCAAGACCAGTCTGCGCCGCAGGAGGTGGGTAATTGTGTTAGGGTGGTGTTCCACCATGTTTGCTCCACAGGTGTGCGTGTCTGCATGCTTTTCCCAAACACAATTCTAGCTTTGTTGCCATATCCTTTCCAAGTTTTTTTTTTTTTATTTGTGGCCTCAGGGGCTTTGCTGTTTAATTGTGCAGTCATCACAAACAGACCTTTGCCCTGTCCGTTACAATAAACTACCCTGGCTGATTTGTGTATTGGTTCTCATAATAGCCACAATGCTGATTAAGTGTAGTTTATGTTAGTCCCATCAACATATAGGAATAATGGAAGGCAGACATGCCTTTGGCCCATGTAGTTTATGTTTTATTGAGGAAACACATTGGTTAAATTAGTGCCAAAGGTAAGGCAGAGGCACAGGGATTTCAGCATATTAAAGGCAGCTAAAATCTCCTGAGGTCACATATCCATTTTTAAACAACCCCTAGTTAAGTTAAAAAATGTATGTTTAGGGCCAATACAGTTTGATGGCACATGTGAGTATACATGACACGTGCAGTTCAGAGCCACACATACCTTGATCTTTTGAGGTCTCTGTTGGTTGTTTGGGTGCTGTGGTGTTGTGTGGGATAGGGGTTAGTGGTGGCCTCAGGCCAATTTACCTCAATGATGCAGCTTTGTGGTATTGATTTGTTTTCTTTTTTTCTTTTCTTTCCACAGGCCCCTGAGCAGCCCGGCTCCATTGCGGAGGAGCATGACTCTGGTGACGCTCACCCAACAACATCAGCGGGCGAGCTGGAGGACGGAACTAGTGATGGGGGTCCCGGCCCAGGGCCCAGCTCGGCCATCCGGCGAAGGCGAAGACCAGCCCCACCGAACACCGAGCTGGGCACCTGGGCCAAAAGGGTCCTTTTGGACGAGCAACGGACCCACATCTCTAGTTATGCCCTCCACGCCAGCGACATGCTCAACAAGATGGAGCCAGAGCAGAGGGAGATTGCTCAGCGGGTCATTGATTGTGTCCTTGCGGCGGGCGTAGATGGGGCCCTGCAATGGGGTTGTACCATACCCCACCTCCCAGAAGAACACCCTTTGGCCCCTAGCGCCCGCCCAACAACAACACCGGGTGAGGAGACCGCCCCAGCCACATACCCCAACTCCCCCACCAAGACGTTCAAGAAGATATGCACACTCTCAGGCAGGGCGGGGCTGCCATGAGAGAGGGGGGGGTTGAGGCATTGTCAGAGCCAACAGAGGAGGAGGATGGGGGACACTACTAGCCAATGCACTGAATTGGCCGTCTGGACATACTTCCTATTAGGCATTGTTGCTTAGCTAAGCATTGTGGTTTATCTTGTGGCCAATTTGGCCTGTGTCATTTGTATATTTCTGGTTTATTTTTGTGTTTTTACAAAATAAACATTTGAATAACCAGACATGTGGGTCTTCTATTTGCAGACTAACAACAAAACTGTGTTGACTGGGTGTATGTTTTTGGTCCAAAGATAGGGGACATTATCCACACATTGTGGGCAATGGCGCCAGTGCAGGAACACAATGTGGCCTGGTAACATCTAGTAATACTTCACAGAGGTCGAATAATCTGGGTCAAACAGGGACTTTACATGTTTGTCAGCACAACATCTGGGTAGTGACATCAAGGAACACACATCATTTTGTGGTAAAAATTTTATTTCCCCACAACAGGTGTGACACACAGTCGCCACAATGGACACAATGGTGTATGAGGGAAGGAGTAGCCACAACACACTCCCATGGTCCCAATGTGGGATACTATAAGAAAAGAGGCCAACAGGGTAGCCACAACACACTCCCCATGGTCCCAATGTGGGACACTATAAGAAAAGAGGCCAACAGGGTAGCCACAACATACTCCCCATGGTCCCAATGTGGGACACTATAAGAAAAGAGGCCAACAGGGTAGCCACAACACACTCCCCATGGTCCCAATGTGGGACACAATAAGAAAAGTGGTAGCAGGGAAAAGGTAGAGGGAAAGTTCAGCTCACCCAGTTGAAATAGTAGTACTCCAGTACAAGGAAATGGTGCACGGATACAGTCCTGGTCTCTGGACCGGCAATCACCAATAATAGTGTAGAAAAATCCAGCACTCATAAACTTGGAATTATGAGGATTTATTCAAACGTAAAAAGCCATCCATCTAATACAGGCAGTATGTGCTAACACCGACGCGTTTTGACAGAGAACTGTCTTAGTCGTGGTTTTTTCTACATTATCTATTATATAATTGCCGTAGTGACTTCCGTCGGATCGGCGCAACTTCCTGTCGCTTTCTTTGCGTAGCTTGGCTGCTTCCCCTGGACTCAAAGCGGGCATTGCGAGTCGTTGCCGACTCGCGAAGCAATGCCCGCAGAGCGGGCATTGCGAGTCGTTACCACGAAGCAATGCCCGCAAAGCGCTCGCAATGCCCGCTTCCCCACGCCGCCGCGAACAATGCCACAGCATGGGGCTGTAGTGTACACCGCTATGGTATACTACAGTCCCATGCACATACGCCTCTCCGCCCTGCCCCTAAGCCCCTACCCCCTAAGCCACGCCGCCCCTGCCCCGCCGCATCCTAAGCCCCCGCCCATACCCCCTGATACCCCCTAAGCCCCGCCGCCTACCCCCTAAGGCAACGCCGCCCCTAAGCCACTACCCCCTAAGTCCGCCGCCCCTAAGCCCCTACCCCCTAAGCCCTGTCGCATCCTAAGCCCCCGCCGATACCCCCCTAAGGCACTGCCACCCCTAAGCCACTACCCCCTAAGCCTAAGCCCCGCCGCCCCTACCACCTAAGCCCTGTCGCATCCTAAGCCCCCGCCGCCTACCTCCTAAGGCAACGCCGCCCCTAAGCCCCTACCCCCTAAGCCGAAGCCCCGCCGCCCCTACCCCCTAAGCCCTGTCGCATCCTAAGCCCCCGCCGATACCCCGCCGCCCCTACCCCCTGAGCCCTGTCGCATCCTAAGCCCCCGCCGATACCCCCTAAGCCCCGTCGCCTACCCCCTAAGTCCGCCGCCCCTAAGCCCCTACCCCCTAAGTCCGCCGCCCCTAAGCCCCTACCCCCTAAGCCCTGTCGCATCCTAAGCCCCCGCCGATACCCCCTAAGCCCCGCCGCCTACCCCCTAAGTCCGCCGCCCCTACGCCCTAAGCCGAAGCCCCGCCGCCCCTACCCCCTAAGCCCTGTCGCATCCTAAGCCCCCGCCGATACCCCGCCGCCCCTACCCCCTGAGCCCTGTCGCATCCTAAGCCCCCGCCGATACCCCCTAAGCCCCGTCGCCTACCCCTAAGGCACCGCCACCCCTACCCCCTAAGTCCGCCGCCCCTAAGCCCCTACCCCCTAAGCCCTGTTGCATCCTAAGCCCCCGCCGATACCCCCTAAGCCCCGCCGCCTACCCCTAAGGCCCGCCGCATACTAAGCCCCTACCCCCTAAGCCCCGCCGCCTCCTAAGCTCCCGCCGCTGTCCCCCGCCGCTGTCGCTAACACCTAAGCCCCTACACCCTAAGCCCCGCCGTCCCGTAACCTAACGCCACCGTCGATCACTTACATGTCTTCTTCTTCATCTGATCGTCCGTCCGATCCACAAGTCCTCCGTCCGGCCAGGCGTCCTCTTCGTCCGGCCCCGGGGGTCTTCTCTCTTCTTTCCGCCATCTCCGGCTCTTCGTCCGGCCCCGGGGGTCTTCTCTCTTCTTTCCGCCATCTTCCGGCTCCGACGTGCTCTTCACTTCTCATTCAGATAGAATGGACGAAAAATCCTCCATTCTATCTCTATGAGATGTCAGGCGCTCTTTTGATTGGTCGCTGTCTACTGCTGCTAGCCAATCAGAAGAGCACCTCACTTCCCATTGACATACATTAGCGGTGTGTCGCCGAAATTAAGGCCGGGTCCCTGGTTCGATTTTCCGGACTTAAATTCGCCGACACACCGCTAATGTATGTCTATGGGATTTTTAAAAATAGCGCCGCGAATCTGATTGGAGGGCGCATTCCCATAGAGATACATTCAGAAATGAGGCGCTATTCTGATTGGTCGCCGTCAGCACATAGCGACCAATCACAATCGCGCCTCACTTCCTATACACATACATAGCGCTGTGTCCGCCATTTTATGGCCGGGAAATAGAACCAGGGGCCCGGCCTTAAAATCGCCGACACACCGCTAATGTATGTCTATGGGATTTTTAAAAATGGCGCCGCGAATCTGATTGGAGGGCGCATTCCCATAGAGATACATTCAGAAATGAGGCGCTATTCTGATTGGTCGCCGTCAGCACATAGCGACCAATCACAATCGCGCCTCACTTCCTATACACATACATAGCGCTGTGTCCGCCATTTTATGGCCGGGAAATAGAACCAGGGGCCCGGCCTTAAAATCGCCGACACACCGCTAATGTATGTCTATGGGATTTTTAAAAATGGCGCCGCGATTCTGATTGGAGGGCGCATTCCCATAGAGATACATTCAGAAATGAGGCGCTATTCTGATTGGTCGCCGTCAGCACATAGCGACCAATCACAATCGCGCCTCACTTCCTATACACATACATAGCGCTGTGTCCGCCATTTTATGGCCGGGAAATAGAACCAGGGGCCCGGCCTTAAAATCGCCGACACACCGCTAATGTATGTCTATGGGATTTTTAAAAATGGCGCCGCGATTCTGATTGGAGGGCGCATTCCCATAGAGATACATTCAGAAATGAGGCGCTATTCTGATTGGTCGCCGTCAGCACATAGCGACCAATCACAATCGCGCCTCACTTCCTATACACATACATAGCGCTGTGTCCGCCATTTTATGGCCGGGAAATAGAACCAGGGGCCCGGCCTTAAAATCGCCGACACACCGCTAATGTATGTCTATGGGATTTTTAAAAATGGCGCCGCGATCCTGATTGGTCGCTGTGTGCTATCGCCGACCAATCAGAATTCGCCCTCACTTCCCATAGACATATATTACCGGTGTCTCGCTAAACATATGGCCAGCCTTCTGGTTCTATTTTCGGCCACGTGGGTCGGGTATTTCCGGTTCAAAAATAATTTTTCACCAATTTATCAAACTTTTCTTTTATCTATTTTTCTATATATTTTCTTATCTATCAATCTATCTACAAATATACATAGAGAATAATATAAAAATAAAGATAGATAAATAGATAAAAAAATATTTTTCCACCGGAAATACCCGACCCACGTGGCCGAAAATAGAACCAGAAGCCCGGCCATATATTTTGCGAGACACCGCTAATGTATGTCTATAGGAAGTGAAGCCGAATTCTGATTGGTCGGCGATAGCACACAGCAACCAATCAGAAGAGCAGCGCCATTTTTAAAAATCCCATAGACATACATAGCGGTGTGTCGGCGATTTTATGGCCGGGCCCCTGGTTCTATTTTCGCCCACGGGAGTCGGCTGTGATCCGTCGTTGCACGGGGCCGGAAACTCGCATTGAGTGGTTCGCGGACATTGATAGCGCCTTACCAACGACTCGCAATCATTGCGAGTCGTTGGTGATACGCTAGCTATCGCCGCGAACCGCTGATTGCGAGTTTCCGACCCCGTGGAACGACGGCTCAGAGCCGAGTCGCCTGCCCGAAAATAGAACCAGGGGCCCGGCCATCAAATCGTCTCATTTGTCTATGTATCTCTATACGAAGGCGCCCTCCAATCACAATCAAGCCGCGATTTTTGAAAATACACAGCGACCAATCACATTCATGGCGCCATCTTTCTGAGGTTGCCGCCCACCAATCAGATAAGGCCGCTTATTTATAGCGGCAAATTTGAATCTTCAACCTCTTTGAATCCTCTTTGTGGGAGAACGAGAAGCTACCGCTGGACTATCTGTTGGATTATATTTCTGCCAAGAAATCCATCCTTCGTGAGGGTCTTTGAGGGACAACGAGAAGCTATCGCTGGACCATCTGTTGGACTACATTTCAGCCAAGATATCCATCCTTCGTGCGGGACATCGGGAAGCAAGCTCGGGTTCTGCGATTGATCAGCTAAGATATCCTTTTTCAAATCTACCTTTTCACATCAGAGTCTATATGCCTGATGCTGACTTTTATTTTCACCACTTTTACTATCTTGCGCCATGGAGCGCCAATCGGCGCTGCATGGAGCGTGCGCCACAGTTCAGACACTTTGCCGCTAAAAGCGCCGACTTCTGCGCTACAAACGCAAACTTCGGCGCTTCTATCGGCCTCCGCGGTCTATGAGACCGCTGTGCCCGAACACGCATTCAGGCGACGCCCATACAACTTGCCGGTCTTCCCGCTGACCGCCGACCAATCGCATTCTCAGCGCCTCTTCCCATAGAGATGCATTGAGAATTGACGCGCGATTGTGATTGGCCGCTGTGTACTTTCAAAAATGGCGCCGCGATTCTGATTGGAGGGCGCCTTCCCATACACATGCATTCAGAAAGGAGGCGCGATTGTGATTGGTTGTTGGACATGGCGCTTTGATTCTCATTGTTCGGCGCACAGCGGGGAAAGCGGCACTTTCCTTGCCAAGCGCCTGGTGCGATTTTCGGACACGCCGTTCGGGAGCCTGGAAGTTTGTAGCTCCGCCCCGCAGAGTTGTGATTGGACAGCGGCTTCTTCACACAGTAGCGCCGACCAATCGGATTCACGGCGCCATGTTTTTGAAGTTTCCGCTGCCCAATCACACAGCGGCTGGCGTCTGGCGGCTTTTTATGAATGAACATTTCGCGTCCGCCATCTTACAGCGCGAAATTTGAATTAGTGAACTATGTAAAAGTGAAAGAGCTGTTTTCACAGTACAATCTCAGTATATATTCCTAATGGCTATGGTTACATTAACCCCTTATTTATCTTATTTTCATATCAGCTACATTTCACCATATTGCCCTCCTTTTTTCATACTTTATTAACCCCTTCTATTCTATTTGTGCTCCACTTGCTAGCTGACTATGTGCAGTACTAAGACCATTTTTAGATTAACCCCTTCTATTGTATTTGTGCCCCACTTGCTATCTCACTATGTGCTGTACTAAGGCCATTTCTACATTAACCTCTTCTTCCTTTTGCATTTTATTTCCCCCAAAGAGTATTTTATAGGGTTTAAACTGCTACATTAACCCCTTCCATTCTGTGTGCTATTCAATAAGTGTGTCACTATGTGCTGTAGATCAGCGTATTTAGAACTTCGCGGCAGATGCGGTGAAAAAAAACCGCATCTGCCGCGATTGCCGCATAAGCGTTGGACTTGCGGCGCGGTTGCGGTAATCCCCATAGAAACTATAGGGGCACTTGCAGCAGGTGTGGCAAATGCGTTTTTTTTCCCAGCCGCACTTGCCGCAAGTGCAATACCGCACCTGCCACAAGTACCCCTATAGTTTCTATGGGGATTGCCGCAAGTCCACCATTTCTACATTAACCCCTTCTATTCAATTTCTGCCCCACTTGCCATTTGTACATTAACCTCTTCTATGCCATTTGCCATTTTGTTTTCCCACACTATCTTTTAGATGGTTCTA
The DNA here is from genome assembly GCA_033576535.1 of Allobates femoralis. Taxonomy (NCBI): domain Eukaryota; kingdom Metazoa; phylum Chordata; class Amphibia; order Anura; family Aromobatidae; genus Allobates; species Allobates femoralis. The sequence goes on from JARQOC010000001.1 coordinate 546,169,308, forward strand.
ACTGCTACATTAACGCCCTACTTTCTGTTTGCTATTCACTAACTGTGTCACTATGTGCTGTACTCATGACTTTTGACAATTAACCTCTTTTATACCATTTCTTATGGATGTAAGTGGTACAATAACCACTTCTATTCTCTTGGCTATTCACTGCCTATGTCACTATGTGGTCTACTACTGGCATTTCATTACTAACTACTTTAATACTATTTTACGTTTTATTGAACGTCCAGTATTTTGTATGCGTGCCAGTCGTACATTAACCCCTTACAGAATGTTTGATATTTTTTTGGACTTAGGAGTCTGTCATCACACTGTTAGGAGTACGTTAACCCATTATATGTCAATTTTTAATATTTTTCATAGTAATGACTCTGTAGCACTACTACCTGTCTTATATTTAACAGTTTGGTGCTAATGCTACCTGGCCAGTTCACATCAGCGGTTATTTGAAATTGTGCCAGATGTGCTGACAGAATCGCATTAGCTCTGTTTGCTGCATTGCCACCGCATAACTGCTGCACTTGCGCTGTCGTTCCGCTAATCCCCATAGTAAGTATAGGGGAACTTGTGGCAGGTCCCGCCACGATAAAAAGCGTGGTCAGCCACTGTTTTTTTTCCCTGCAGCACCTGCCACAACTGCAAAACCCAAATTGCTGCACCTGCTGCAAATAACTAGATACTGACTACTATGGCGATTATAATGACTATGGGGATTCACGCTACCGCCCACAAGTCCTGCGGTTATGCTGCGGCTATGCGCCAAACGCGCAAGATGCAGTTTTTCCAACGGTTATGATGCTATTTGAAATTAACGCTCATGTCAAAGTCCCTGTCATCCCAGTAGGACATTAACTGCTTTTACATAACAAATATCTTAGTTGCATCCCATTTTACACTCTATTACTGACTCTGGCCCCTTTCACACGTGCATTGTATATGCAGATTTACATACTTCCATTACATGTGGTAATATTTCAATTTTTAACGGAAATTCCCTAGACCCGTCACCAGGGGTGCAGTTGTGTAACGTCACACTACATCCCCGCAATTACGTTGCTTTTTACATTGACATGCCTGTTTCACCATGTACTGCGAAAGTTGCCTTATTTATTTTTTCACCCTGCTTGGTCACATTCTGCCATTTCATGCTTGATCTTAATGCCGCTGTTTCCCCAACTCCAGCAAGAAAAATAAAAATCACTACTTCCGCTATAATCCCAAAACCTTAAGTTCAAGGTACAAATTAACCCTACCTCTGCCATTTTTCAACACCTTCTGCAACAACAACCTTGCTGGCGGTTATGCAGAAATTGACGTCATCTCGGTTCTTTAAATGCTTTTCTTACAATGTTGGGAATTTGCTTTTAAAACGCGCATCGGAAAGGGCCCTTACATCCATTTCTTTTGCTTTCAAGTCAGTTTTTAACGACTTTTAACACACTGAGTTCCATTCACTACTCCATACAGTAAACATCATTACATATTTGTTTTGTACTTTAAAGAAGTCTATCCTTTCATTTTAACAGGTTTTTGAAATACACACTTTCCTTTTATTGTTTTTGTCTTTTTACACATAGTTATTACTGATTTTTCCTTAACTAACACACTCTAGCTCATTTTGGATTCACTGCCTATTCTTACTAAGATGAGCTCTCCAACACAAAATATCGCTCTTGCCAAGGAGGCTGCATCTACACCTAAGAAGAAGCGTGCAGACGAGACTTTGGAAGAGAGACGTCTTCGCTTAGATCGTGATAAGGCTGCTAAAGCTAAACGCATTGCAGAGGAGAGTTTGGAAGAGAAACGTGTTCGGTTAGATCTGCGTAAGGCTGCTAAGGCGAAACGTACAGAAGAGGAGACTTCAGAAGAGAGGCGTCTTCGCTTAGATAGTGATAAGGCTGCTAAGGCGAAACGCACTTCTGAGGAGACTTCGGAAGAGAGACGTCGTCGCTTAGATCGTGTTAAGGCTGCTCACGCCAAACACATTGCAAATGAGACTTCCGAACAGAGACGTCTTTGGTTAGATCAGGCTAAGGCTGCTAAACTGAAACGCATTGCCAAACTGTCTTCTCCACTGAGACGTTTTCGGTTGGATGCTGCAAAGGCTACTTCAAAAAAACGTATTTCGGAACTGTCTTCCGAAGAAAGAAGCCAACGAATGGAAACAAGAGCCATGGCTGCGCGTTCCAGACGCAAACAAAAAAAAATTAGTCACTGAAGAACCGTCTGACACAGATACTACTCCAGCCTCTTCGTGTACTGACATTCTACCAAGTGAACTACCTTTAACACCTCCCATTACCTCCATGGAAATCAAAAAAGGAAAGGTTCGCAAGGAGTCTGTGCGTATGCGCAAGAAGGGTGTGGAGGAGAGTTCTGAAGAAAGACTACTTCCCTTGGACAAGGAAAAGGCTGCTTTGAAAACAATGGTTTCAATACAGTCTTTGGAAGGAAGGACAGAACGATTAAGCAAAAAATCAATGCCTGTGCCTCAACGACGCAAACACCAAAAGTTAATGCCTGCAGGGACATCCGTCTGATCTCAGACTCTCCACCTTTCGTCATCTCGACTGCTGCCACCTCTTCGTCTGATCCTCAGACTGCTGCCACCTCTTCGTCTGATCCTCAGACTGCTGCCACTCTTCGTTTGATCCTCAGACTGCTGCCACCTCTTCGTCTGACCATCATACTGCTGCCACCTCTTCGTCTGATCCTCATACTGCTGCCACCTCTTCTTCGACTATGTTAACTACAACTGAACAGCCTTTACCACATCGCAAGGCCACATCTAAACGAAAACACTGTCCTGAGGAGACGCCATACAGCAAACAGTGTAACATTTTGAGGCTTAAACGGAAAAGACAGATGCGTCAAGATACAGAATCTCCTACGTCTAGACAAGTCCGCTTGACCCATTTGGCTACATTACGTCGTGAAGAACGCCAAATTTCTTCTTCCAGTTCTACATTGCAAGAGACAGAACGCAATATATATTCCACTTCTTCATTTATGGAATGTTTTGAATCTACGTCCCTTCCACGTCTCATCTATGTAGGATTACACAATAAACTTCTACCTTTCTTATCTTCACCTTTCCCTCATCCAATGGGATTTATTGATCAGGATTTTGTTATTCCAGAACATTTCTGTGGTTTCATGAATGTAAAATGTGAACATTGTGAGGCTCGACATTTTACTGCTGAACGGCCATCTGATCAACAGTTTACTCTTTGTTGCCACAAGGGAAAAGTAAAGGTACCATTACCTCAATACCCGCAGGTCTTCCAACGCCTGCTGAAAGGAGAGAGTGAGTACAGTCAAAATTTGATGGAGAATATCAGGAGCATTAATAGTTCTTTTGCTTTTGCCTCCATGGGTGCCCATGTTTCTCTACCTCCTGGACATGGCCCTTACTGTTTCCGTATTCATGGGCAAATTTATCATCGCACTGGAACACTCCATCCTGCTCAAGATCAACCTCCAGCATATGCACAACTGTACATTTTAGATACTGCAAGCGCTGTAGAACAACGGATACAGTGTCCAGAAAATGTTAAATGTCATCCAACTTTAATGAGTATTATTGCTCTTCAATTGGATAATATTAATCCCTTTGTTTCGGCCTACAAAATGCTACGTCACGTTGAATTAGAAGAAGAACAGAAGGCAGTAGAACATGGCACTGTCATGCCAAATATTATCATGGCCATTAAACAAGACAGACAGCAAGACCCTAGACGGTATAACAATCCTACTGTCAATGAAGTTGCTGTAGTCTTTGAAAATGCTGATGGAGAGCCACCATTCAATAGAGACATTTTAATTCATTTGAAACCTGATCCAAATAACCCCTTGGCACCAAAAACACAGCAAGTCAGTATTCTACACAGCAATTTAGATGCATTACTCTATCCTTTATTTTTCCCTCATGGAGAACAAGGCTGGCATGAGGGACTCAAGCATCAAGGCAAAAGTCAACGCCGGGTTACACAGCTCCAGTATTACTGCTATTTGCTGTCTGTACGGAATCAGTTCAATCCTGTCCTGAATGGTGGCAAACTAACACAGCAGTACTTAGTGGATGCGTATGTGAAAATCGAGGCTAATCGCTTAAATTTTATCCGTCAACACCAAAAGGATTTAAAAGTAGAGGATTATTGCGTACTCCAGGAACATCTCCAGAAACAATCTGTTGAGAAAGGTATTCCCATTGGCAAGACGGTCATTTTACCATCTTCCTTTGAGGGCAGTCCCAGAAACATGCAGCAACGCTATCAGGATGCCATGGCTATTGTGACTAAATTTGGACGACCGGATCTTTTTGTAACCATGACCTGTAATCCTAAATGGAGGGAGATTACAAACAATTTAGAGCCATGGCAGCGTGTGGAACATAGACCTGATTTAGTGGCCCGTGTCTTCAGAATTAAACTGGAAGCCCTATTAAAAGACATTAACACTGGATTATTTGGCAAAGTTTGTGCAATGGTTCATGTTATTGAATTCCAAAAGCGTGGCCTACCACACGCTCACATTTTGATCATTCTGGATTGCAAATCCAAACTAAGAACTGAGGTTGAAGTGGATAATATAGTTTGGGCTGAAATTCCTGATCCAGAAGAATACCCTGTGCTCCATGACATTGTGATGCAACACATGATTCATGGACCCTGTGGACAACACAACCCCAATTCTCCATGTATGGATCTTGGAAAGTGTAAGAAAGGTTTTCCTAAAGATTTCCAAACAAGAACAGTCTTAGCTAAGGATGCATACCCTACTTATCAAAGAAAGGAAGGATCATCCTTTCAACACCGTTCAAAGATGATTGATAATTCTTGGGTTGTTCCCTATAATCCTCACCTACTATTAACATACAAGTGTCATATTAATGTTGAGGTATGTGCTTCCATTCAAAGTGTCAAATACCTATTCAAATATGTCTACAAAGGACATGATAAAGCCAATCTTGAAATTTGCCAAACCAATATCCACCATGATGAAACACATCAATTCATGGATTCAAGATACGTGAGTGCACCGGAGGCAGCTTGGCGAATATTTGCTTACCCGATGCATAGACAATCGCACTCCATTATTCGCCTGGCCGTACATCTCCCACATTCTCAACCACTTTATTTTCATGAGGATGACTCTGTTGAAAACATCAGTTACACAATGCACAGAAAATCCACTCTTATGGCCTACTTTGAGCTGAATGAGAATGACCCACATGCTCAGGATTACTTCTACCGCCAAATTCCAGAGCACTATGTTTGGAAAGAAGGTGCATGGGAAGTTAGAAAGCGAGGAGGTTCTTCAGTGATTGGAAGAATGTATACTGTCAGTATGAAAGATCAAGAACGGTACTATTTAAGGTTGTTGTTACTGCATGTCAAAGGAGCAACAAGTTTTGACAACATTAAGACTGTTAATGAAGTCACATACCCAACTTTTAAAGAGGCAGCTTTAGCCCTTGGATTGCTCTTCGATGACACTGTTTGGAGAAATACTTTATTGGATGCCTGTGTTCTCAACATGCCTGCACAGCTTCGTGATATGTTCGCATATATATGTATTTTTGGTCCTCCAGCTCATCCATTGGAGTTGTGGAAAGAATTTAAACAAGACTTTATCCAAGACTACTGCCATGCATATCACTCCAACACTGAGGAGTGTGAGAATTGTGAAGGATATGCTATGACTGATGTCCAAACTGTTCTAAAATTTCATGGCAAAACTTTCACTGATTTTAATCTACCACGACCAAAAACAAAGCCACACATCGCCCCACAATACAACAAGGATGATGAGTTAAGAAGAGCTCAGCAAATGAAAGATACTTTAAATGACCAACAACTTTCGGCCTATGATGCGATCAATCAAGCTTTACACGATAGAAGTGGATAACCTAAGTGCTTTTTCATTGACGGTCCAGGTGGCAGTGGGAAAACATATCTGTATGATTTATTAATTCATGAACTAAGAGGAGAAGGCGAAATTGTCTCACCTGCAGCCAGTACAGGGATTGCAGCTAACTTACTGCAAGGAGGAAGAACCATCCATTCGCTTTACGGAATACCAATTCCAATCAATGAAACTTCCGTTTCAAGAATTAAAAATGATACAGATGCTGCACAACATTTGAAAAGTACCAAACTTTTCATAATTGACGAGTCCACTCTGTTATCTAAATATGCATTGCATGTGATAGATCATCTTTTACGGGATGTCATGACAACAGATATTTCCAAGAAAAATACAACACCTTTTGGCGGGAAAGTCATTGTTCTGGGAGGAGACTTTCGACAGTGTCTGCCTATCATCCCTCATGGTACAAGAACTGACATTATAGAGAGTTGTATTAAATACTCACGACAATGGCAGCTTTTCACTCAATTGCCACTCTTCAACAATATACGCTCCATTGATCCTGATTATAGCCGTTGGTTACTTCAACTGGGGAATGGTGAATTGTCCAATGATTTCAACCTTGGAGATGATATCATTGAAATCCCACAAGACATGATCTGCACTGGCTCACTCATACTTGCTATATTTGGTGAAAACATTCTCATTGATGTACATAACAATGAAAGCATTCAGATTGCTGCATCACATGCCATTCTTTGCCCTAAAAATGACCATGCGGATATGGTGAACTCTAAGGTCATGGATTGCATTGCTGGTGAATACACTGAATACATTAGTGATGATTCCATTGATCCTGATGAGACTGAAGATCCAGATCAATATCCTGTGGAATTTTTAAATTCACTCACACCAACGGGAATGCCTTCTCATCGCCTCAAATTGAAAATCGGTACCATTGTCATGCTTTTGCGCAACTTTAACAGCAGAAAAGGTCTTTGCAATGGGACTCGCTTGATTCTCATCGCTTTGTTTGACAATATGATTCAAGCATAAGTCATTACTGGGTCTGCAGAAGGAAATGTGGTGTTTATTCCAAGGATTGATTTATCTCCATCAGACACTGGCTTACCTTTCAAGTTAAGACGTCGACAATTTCCTGTGAAGCCTGCTTTTGCCATGACCATCAACAAATCCCAAGGCCAAACACTGGAGAAAGTGGGGATTTTTTTGCCAGAACCCGTTTTTGGACATGGACAGTTAGATGTGGCTTTTTCACGAGTTAAAAGTCGATGCAATATGAAGGTGAAAGTGCTGGATACACCCATTCAAGCCAAATTGCTGCCCAATAGTGAAATACTCTTTACTACAAATATTCTCTCTAATAATATTTTATTTTAAATTCTTTAGATACATATTAGATTTACATACATAGTTACTTTCTAATTAAATACAAATATTACAATAAATTAGTTTAGCCATAGATGTATAGCAATAGGAAAAAAAAAATAAATAAAAAAAAAAAAATATTAGTTATAGAAAAATATATTAAAATTAGTTATTATATATAAAATAGTCATTTAAGAAATATACCGTATATACTCGTGTATAAGCCGACCCGTGTATAAGCCGACCCCCCTACTTTTGCCCCCAAAACCTGGGAAAATCTATTGACTCGTGTATAAGCCGAGGGTGGACCCTAGCACAAGTATACAGCCCCCAGCAGTGTGGTATACACCAGTCCCAGAGGTAGATACAGCAGCCCCAGTGGTAGTATACACGCAGCCCCAGTAGTATATACAGCCCCAGTGGTAGTATATACAGCCCCAGTGGTAGTATACAGGGCCCCAGAGGTATATAGCAGCCCCAGTGGTAGTATACAGGGCCCCAGAGGTATATAGCAGCCCCAGTGGTAGTATACAGTGCCCCAGAGGTATATAGCAGCCCCAGTGGTAGTATACAGGGCCCCAGAAGTATATAGCAGCCCCAGTGGTAGTATACAGTGCCCCAGAGGTATATAGCAGCCCCAGTGGTAGTATACAGGGCCCCAGAGGTATATAGCAGCCCCAGTGGTAGTATACAGTGCCCCAGAGGTATATAGCAGCCCCAGTGGTAGTATACAGGGCCCCAGAGGTATATAGCAGCCCCAGTGGTAGTATACAGTGCCCCAGAGGTATATAGCAGCCCCAGTGGTAGTATACAGGGCCCCAGAGGTATATAGCAGCCCCAGTGGTAGTATACAGTGCCCCAGAGGTATATAGCAGCCCCAGTGGTAGTATACAGGGCCCCAGAGGTATATAGCAGCCCCAGTGGTAGTATACAGTGCCCCAGAGGTATATAGCAGCCCCAGTGGTAGTATACAGGGCCCCAGAGGTATATAGCAGCCCCAGTGGTAGTATACAGTGCCCCAGAGGTATATAGCAGCCCCAGTGGTAGTATACAGGGCCCCAGAGGTATATAGCAGCCCCAGTGGTAGTATACAGTGCCCCAGAGGTATATAGCAGCCCCAGTGGTAGTATACAGGGCCCAGAGGTATATAGCAGCCCCAGTGGTAGTATACAGTGCCCCAGAGGTATATAGCAGCCCCAGTGGTAGTATACAGGGCCCCAGAGGTATATAGCAGCCCCAGTGGTAGTATACAGTGCCCCAGAGGTATATAGCAGCCCCAGTGGTAGTATACAGGGCCCCAGAGGTATATAGCAGCCCCAGTGGTAGTATACAGTGCCCCAGAGGTATATAGCAGCCCCAGCGGTAGTATACAGGCAGCCCCAGTAATGCAGGCCCCCCCCAGCGTCTCTCCGGTCACCTGTAAAGCAAGCTATACTTATCAGTGTCCCGCTCGCACCCGCCGCTGCCGACATCCACGATCCTCCATCTTCATGCGACTCCTCTTCCTGTTTCCTGTGCGCGTCGCCGGGAATGACGTCATTGCCGGCGACGCGCACAGAAACAGGAAGAGGAGTCGCATGAAGATGGAGGATCGTGGATGTCGGCAGCGGCGGGTGCGAGCGGGACACTGATAAGTATAGCTTGCTTTACAGGTGACCGGAGAGACCCTGGGGGGGCCCTGCATTACTGGGGATGCGGGGGCTGCTGTATACCGATGTATACATCGGTATGTACCGATGTATACATCGGTATACAGCACTGACTCGCGTATAAGCCGAGGGGGGTACTTTTCAGCCCAATTTTTGGGCTGAAAAACTCGGCTTATACGCGAGTATATACGGTAGTCGTTATTTTTCATTTTCACTAAAAATATAGTATATAAAAATATTTTAGTTTAATTTCTTTATATGCTTATTACATTTAGATACATACTTATTTTTTAATTACACAAAAATATTCAAATTCATTACTTTAGCCATAGATGTATAGGAATTGAACAAAATACATAACAAAAAAATAGTTTAGAAATAGATGTATTGCAATAGAAATAATCCAAAATACCAAAAAAATTAGTTTAGTTTTAGATAAAGACATTATAATTAGTTATTACATATTAAATAGTTCTTTAAGAAATATAGTTCTTAGTTTCACTTTTCACTAAAAATATAGTGTATAAAAATATTTTACTTTCAATTCTTTAGATACATATTCTATTTAGATACATACTTTCTAATTAAACACAAATATTAAAATAATTTAATTTAGCTATAGATGTAGAGGAATAGAAATAGACAAAAATACCAAAAATATTACTTTCGTTATAAAGATATTAGAATTAGTTTTTACATATAAAATAGTTATTTAAAATATATAGTCATTACTTTTTTTGCTTAGAAACTTTCTTTTTACATTTCATTGTATATGTATATAAACACACATTTTGTAGTAGATTGTGGATGTGTATCATCTAAATGCTTGCATTTAGTGATAAGAACCTGAAGCTCCAGCAGTATAGCTGCTGTGAGATTTCATTTTCTTTTTACACAGGGTGAGGTTTTTGTGACCAGCTAAGGCTGCCTTCAGACTTGCAGATGCATCTGCAGCGTTTTGAAGATGCATCTGCAAGCATCTGCATGGAGACGGTAGACCCTATCTTTATAATGGGACGCACGGTGTCTGCAGATGCTTGCAGACAGCCATGCGCACCCATTTACTCCCATATGTGATCTGTGCGCAGGCGGATGCCTGCATACAAATCACACACTGCCACCCGCACCAGGGATGCAACATGTTGTGTCCCTGGTGCGGAGGAGAGTCTGTGATCTGTATCCAGGCATCTGCCTGCGCACACATCACATATAGGAGTGAATGGGTGTGCACGGCTGTCTGGAAGCATCTGCAGACACTGTGCGTCCCATTATAAAGATAGGGTCTACCGTCTGCATGCAGATGCTTGCAGATGCATCTGCAAAATGCTGCAGATGCATCTGCAAGTCTGAAGGCAGCATTAGAGACGGGTGGGACGGCTGTTCACACACATCTCTATCTTGAAGTGTGTTCTGTACATATAAATACATACATACATATAGGTAGATATTTAGACACATAGGTACATATTTAGACACATAGGGAAAGAATAGACATTTTGATTTTAAATCTGACTTATTCTGTTATTTGTGGAATTTATAGTGCGAACAAATCAATTTTGCCACTTGCTGCCTAATGGTGACCTACAGTACTCTTACTGTAAGTTGCATGAAATGTTAATGGAATTTGTGCTTTACTTGCGATAGTTGCGGCACATGTGCTTTCAACAGTTTCAACTGCCAAAATCACAGTTAGCTCTGATTTTTAGTGGCTGCATTTAGTTAACCTGTTAAAGCTGTGCTTGCCGTATTTCCTGCAAGCTAATTGCAAGTTCTCTATATATTACATGTTACTTGCTGAAAGTGAGCTGTAGGTAGGTCCTTTGGTGCCAAGTACAGAAATTGCATTTGGTTATTCTACACGTTCTGCAAATAGTCAAAAAATATCTGCTTTAAAAGGAGTCTAACTATTAATTATTAGGGATAGAGTAGAGTAGGTCCCACCAGTTGTAAGGCTACCTTCCCGTGGTTGGTGGGGAAACATGTACTGGCTTAATCATAGATTATTAATATTCATATATAAATTGAATATACGTAATCTGTACAAAACATCAGTGCCAGTATCTGTACGAAAAGCCTTGCCTTAGAATCATGACATGTAGTACACTGACATATACCATACAAACATTGGTAGTTGATAGATATCATTGTCTTATTTGCATTATTGTCAAATTTGAATGAATAATGTATATATGCATGCTAGACTCCCGATTCTTTACAATTGGGCCGCCATCTATCATGGAATAATTGGATTATTAGTTAAAAATCTAATTTAATAAACTATACACCGATTCTAGAATCCCGATGCAATCGCATCGGGCTCACAGCTAGTTACTATAAGAAAAGAGGCCGACAGGGTAGCCACAACACACTCCCCATGGTCCCAATGTGGGACACTATAAGAAAAGAGCCCAATGGGGGCAAAAAAAAACAACAAAAAAAGCCAACAAGGCAACATTCAACATTTTTTGTCCAACAAGGACAACAGTCCTGCAGGGCAGGTCAGCCCATTTAGGTGTGTGGGTTGTGCCACATCATTGGAGGCCACCATGATGTTGCTGCAGGGCAGCCAGCATGGCACCCATCCGGGCCAGGTCTTGTAGCCCGCGTCGGTGTGCCCGATGTAGCCGTCGTGAAAAATCATGGTGGGCCCTCATGACGTCCTCCATCGTAGGTACACCTGTATTGTGATAAAATACACATTTACATTGTAATAGTCCCTATGGTGGTTTGGTATGTTCAACCAACAAATATGCTCCTTACCCTCAGGGCTGAACCTCCTCCTCACTATCAGGGGGTGATTGGGAGGCACTGACACTCCACCCGGCAGCTCCAGCACGTTCTCCATCTGCAAAAATGGGTGAAGAACATTATTCACAAAATGGGTGCAAATCCTAATGACCACAAAACACAACACTGCTTACAGTGTGCAGGCCATAGCCCCCAAAAAAACACACTTACCACCATAATCCTCCCAGGCTGGCTCAATTGCGGCTTGCGCCATGTCCTCCTCCGGCCCAGCAAGGGCTGCCAGCTCAGCCTCCGGCCCCGCTAGATGTTCTGCATCCGCTGCCGCTGGCCCTGATATCCTCCTCAACGCCTGCTGGTTCTTCATGCTCCTCCTCCGCATCATGCCCTGGGGACGGGCTATTCCCTTGTGGGGATTGGCTCTCAGCAGCCTCTTCAGGCGGTGGGGTCAGTTGGGCACCTGCGGGTGGTGCCGGGGGAGCATCCTCCGAGGACGAACCATCGCCATCTATATTTGAAAACAAAATCATTGCAATCTCAGAAGAAGGGTTCAGCACAGAGGTGTTTCCACATTTAGATTGTGTGGCTATGTGTTTGCATTAGGGCCGATGTGGTGTTAGGTCATGTGCTATGCATGTAGTGTGTGTATGGGACAGTAGTCTGGTTAAAGTCTGGAGAGCAACTAACACTGTGGTCTCATCTTTGCCCCAAAAACACTGAGGTTAAGGCAGACGTGTAGGCAACCCCTCCATATTCAGGTTAATATATGTTACCCCATTGCATGGGTACCGCTGTACCCCACATTATCCTTAGAATATCTTTTTCAACATATATGTGTAATTTGGTCAATATACATGTGCAGGTGTGTGTTTGGGGCCAAAAATTACTCACCACGCAGGCTGGCAATCCGGGCACGGATGTCAACTATGCGGCCCGGGCACTTCTGCTTCAGATCCGCGATCTTCTTTTGGATCTGCTTAGCCTCCCTCCAAACCCCTAGTTTGTGGAGCAGAGAACGCTGGCTCTTCAGCACAGTGTTCCGGTTGCGCAGCCTAGGGTGGCGGTGGTGATGGTGGCCCCAGTAATCAAACCGGTCACAGTAATCAATCAAGATTATGAGCTCCGCCATCCCCCACGTTGCAGCGCGCTGTGTGGCGGCCATGACTCTGCTGCTATGTGCAGGGGAGGAGCTAGCACCTTGCAGGCAGAGTGAAACTGAAACAAACGTCATGACGTCAGTACGGCCGCTTGCGGGCCATAGCAACTATCTAAGTCGCCGTACGTGCAGTGACATGCCAGAAACACTTCTGCGGCACCTACAGAACAAGAACCCAGGGCGTTGCATACCGCAACCTTATGTGCTGTGTACAGCAATCTTCCTTTGTATGTGGTCTGAGAATATGCACACTATATAGTGTGCGCAGTGCGGCACAGGAACAACACTTGTGCGTTATCTAATTTGAAAACCCCAGAGCGCTACGTACGGCATGCATGTGTGCTGTGTACAGCAAGCTTCCTTTGTATGTGGTATGAGAATGTGTAAACTACATAGGACCATGACGTAATATACTTTGGCCTTCCGCAATTGTGTGGCGGCGTAATTGTACTAATGTTTCAGATCTTGCATACGGCGCGTATCTCTAGTGCTGAAGTGACAGCTCATCCAAGATGGCGGCCTGTGCAGGGAGAGCCAATCGTAACGCAGGATCTTCCACCAATGATCGCTGATGGGGCGTGGTAACCCGGAAGCTGTGTCACGCCCCAGGGAGATCACTAGGTGTCGCAAAAACCTTCCTGTTCCTCATTTACACGCTGCTACCATTGGACTGAAACCAACCTGTTTTTGAGCAGTGCGCAAAAACAGGTGTCGACAGTGACCGGTGGCAACAACCTTATTTACACGCCGCTACCTCGCGGTGTTTTGGCGGTGCAAGATACAATTGTCTCCTACACCCGGTTGTTTCTAACCTTCTGTAGTGGCGTGTAAAGGTATCTTTACATATACTGGAATGGAGTTGTTGCACTAAACATATTCCAACACAGCAACAGGTTTGTGTACCTCTAAAAAGCCGGACACTAGTGATGGGCGAATCTACTCGTTAGGACTCGTTACTCTGCGAGTAGTAAGGAACTCGCAGGAGTCGGTACTCTGCGAGTTTCCAAGCGATTACTCGCACAGAAACAAGTCCAATGCAAATCAATGGCAATCCTAGTTTTGCCAGAGTTTGCATTCAGTATTTTTCTCAGTCGCTAAACTCGCTATCACATCGCTGTCTATGTAGCTGGATTGTCCTCAAATCGTTTAAACAATAGCACCAGTTCACGGATACCCGCTGTCAGCAGCGAGTCTTATGGATGAGCGAGTCTACGACTCCTGTATACTGTATTCGGGACTCGCTGAATACAGAATATGTTAATGTTCCGAGACAGCCTAGCATGTTAGCAGCCTAGCATGTTAGGTCAGAAAACTGTGAAGATGGACAAGCATGTTAGCCAATCATATTCAGTAATGCCGCAGACATGTTGGTTGTGGCATTACTATGATTGGCTGCTGTCCATCGTGATGCCTATGTCATGTATGACAGGCAAGGCTGTATATAAGGCTTGCCCCCACCATTTTGGGCACATTCCTGTGACGATCTGAGCTAGTGCAGGGCGAGTAGGGAGACTTGAAGCAGATCAGAGATAGGGAGTGTCAGTGAGTGTAGGAAAATCACATCAAGATTCCTCACATATAACCCAAACAGCTCTTCTGAGAGCTACCAGGACGGAGGAGTGCTGTGTACAGCACTGTAGGCAGGGAGACAGGCAGGCAGAAATAATGATGAAATCATGAAATAATAAAAAAAATGCGTGGGGCTCCGTGCAATTTCTATGTCTAGCCATGTACAGCTAAGCAGCTGGGGGCTGGAATCCACAGCGTGGGGAAGCCCAAGCTTTCTGGGCCCCCCCCGCTGCAAATTGCAGCCCGCAGTCACCCCAGAAGATGGCGCGTTCATTGAAGCGCCATCCTCTGGCGCTGAACCCCGCTCTTCCAGTGCCCTGGTGCGGTGGCTCACTGGGTAATAAAGGGGTTAGGGCCAGCTTTGTGTTATCAGCTGGCCCTAAGCCCGAAATTTATGGCGGTCACGCTAGTATTACACATGACTGCCATGAATTTCTATTAAATTGTTTAAAAAAAAACAAAACACACAGAAAAATTTTTTTTATTAGTAATTACAAAAAAAAGCCATTAGAGACTCCATCTTTAATAAAAAAAAATCCTCTTCCGTACGACGTAGTCCCAAACGCGGTGTCAGCTCTGCTACATCCCTCTACATAGAATTTTTCTTTTTTTTATATTCTTTAAAAGCCGGCGTCTTTTTGCACTGGCTTTTAAAGAATAAAATGGGGAATTGCAGGTTTTTCCTCTGCTGCCAGACCCTTATAAGGTCCAGCAGCACAGGAATCGCTGCAATACTCGCTTCCCCATTCAATAACATTGGACTCGCTAGACTCGCAACGAGTAGCGAGTTTCCGACTCGGACTCGTTAGAGTCTAGCAATTCCGAGTATTTTAGGATTCGCCCATCCCTACCGGACACCACTAAACAGAGACCAAATGGAGTCCTTACTGAGCCAGGGACATAAAGTGCCGTCTGCTGCACCGTGTCCATATTGGATTTTGGCCCTTGTGCATCCTGCATCTATAGGTATGTTCACATAAGATCAGGTTTTAAATAATTTAGATAGGGACCGTTCTGATATGGGTTACCTTGACGATGGTAGAACGGCTTCGTACATTTTTGGCAAAAAAAACGTATTAACTAAATACCCTGCTGTTAACACTGTTACTAGCACTTGCTTTTTATTATTACCTTTCACAGTAGAGTATTTCTACATGTTTGTTATACTGTTTTTTTGTGATCTAGTTTTCGGTGGTGTGAACACGGTCTTAGGCCTGTTTCACACATCCGTGAAACCATGGACGTATGAGACAAGGCCGTTTGTGGGAGGGGCGTGTATCCATGTGTCACAGACATGTGACACATGTGTGCTGTCCGTGTGCTATCCGTGGATAGCACACGGGCAGCCTGTCATTGCATAGTCACCTCCCTCCAGTACCGCTGCTCCTCTCACTTCTGGTCTGTTGTTGGGCTCAGTGAAGTGAATATTCATGAGCCTAATTAGCGGCCCCGAAGATGAGAGGAACTGTCAGAGCTGGAGGGAGGTGAGTATGAAATTCCTTATTTTTACAATAGAAACTTTTGTCCGTGGTCTGTGCACACGGATGTCACACTGTGAACATCCGTGTGCAGGACAATTTGGGCAAAAAGTGATGCGTGCTTCCGCAGAAAAATGGACATGTCTCCGTGTGGAGCACACGGTCACGTGTCTGCTCCACACAGAGACATGGTCCCTGCAGAATAGCAGACATGTGAAGGGGGGCCATAGGGGATTATGTGTCCTTATATGTCCATGCTTCAGGCATGTGTCGGCATGGACCGCACACGTGACAAAGGTACGGATGTGTGAAAAAAGGCCTTACATACCTGTTCACTTTGTGCTTTGGCTCAGCTGTAAGAGTCCAATTAGTCTCTTGTTATGCAAGATAGGAAGATAGGATACCTGTAGGTATCCCTGAGGAAGGTGCCAGGAGGGCACCGAAACGCGTCAGAGAGAATAAAGGAGAATTGTTGAACATCACCAACACGTGTGTTCTTTGGAGTATCGTTTTGATCTGGCAGCGCGGACTGTTACACACCTTTTTCTTCCCAACAACATCTTGATGTGTCTCCACGAGTGAGTGGCCGGTGGAAGTCCAGCAGCAGCCATCAGTGCATTATTATATGCCTTTAAACCAGTTGTGGGTCACACAACTGGCATAGGTGAGTGGATCCCCTTCACATCACCGTGATTTTTAGTGTTACTAGTGATAGGGCACTATTGCGCCTCTTGTTCCCCCTCCTTTCTTTTATTGACCTGCTGCACCATGTCCATATTGGATTCAGGCCCTTCTGCATCCTGCATCTATAGGTATGTTCACATAGGATCAGGTGTTAAATAATTTAGATAGGGACCGTCCTGATATGGGTTACCTTGACGATGGTAGAACGGCTTTGTACATCTTTTGCAAAAAATGTATTAACTAAATACCCTGTTGTTAACACTGTTACTAGCACTTGCTTTTTATAATTACCTTTCACAGCAGAGTATTTCTACATGTGTGTTATACTGTTTTTTTTGTGATCTAGTTTTTAGGTGGTGTGAACACAGTCTTACAGACCTGTTCACTTTGTGCTGTGGCTCAGCTGCAAGTGTCCAATTAGTCTCTTGTTATGCAAGATAGGAAGTGCCCCCACCCCTTCCTTACTGAGCCAGGCACATAAAATGCCGTCTGCTGCACCGTGTCCATATTGGATTCTTGCTCTTGTGCATTATGCATCTATAGGTATGTTCACATAGAATCAGGTTTTAAATAATTTAGATAGGGACCGTTCTGATATGGGTTACCTTGACGATGGTAGAATGGTTTCTTACAGTTTTTGCAAAATATGTATTAACTAAAACCCTGCTGTTAACACTGTTACTAGTAGTGATGAGCAAGCACGCTTGTGACTACTCGGTACTCGCACGAGTATCACTGTACTCGGGCTACTCGGCGAGTGCCGAGTAATCTCGCGATACTCGTGCTGTACTCGGGGTCCTCATCCCTGCATGTTGGCGCTCTTTAGAGAGCCAGCCCACATGCAGGGATTGGCTGGCAGTCACTGCAATGCCACAGCCCTGTTAGTTGTGGCATTGCAGTGATTGGCCGTCCCGCACAGCGTGACCGAGCCTTTATAAGACCCGGCCACGATGTGCTCTGCACACAGCCATCCAGAGAGTCAGTGTAGGGAGAGTGTCTGCTGTTGCTTAAGGGACAGATTTGCGGCCCTCATAAGTAGATCCGGAGCAGGGCTGCAAACTGCTGCTGACCAGAACAGTCCTTCTCAGGACTAATCTAGGAGGATATAGGCAGGGTGATCCAGATCGGAGTCCAAGCTTTCCAGTGACCAGAACAGTCACCAGACTGTTGTAGTTGACTAGCTCTATACAGGCAAGCTCTAATATCCAGCTTTCCAGTGACCAGAACAGTCACCAGACTGTTGTACTTGACTAGCTCTATACAGGCAGGGTCTAATATCCAGCTTTCCTGTGACCAGAACAGTCACCAGACTGTTGTACTTGACTAGCTCTATACAGGCAGGGTCTAATATCCAGCTTTCCTGTGACCAGAACAGTCACCAGACTGTTGTAGTTGACTAGCTCTATACAGGCAGGGTCTAATATCCAGCTCTCCTGTGACCAGAACAGTCACCATGTAAAAGAAAAAACAACAACAGCTTGTAGTGCGCCTGTACACATGGGGCTGTTAGCGGGCGGTTCTTTTGCGTTTAAACTCACCTGGTCTGGTTATAAACCACAGCCCGTAGATAAGCTTATTAAAATGAAGCAGCGGAATCCTCCGGTTCCGTCCTCGTGCTTCCTACGAGGTCTTCTCCGGGGAAACACTAGTGCCGGGCGGCGTCACGTGTCTAGTAAAGGGGCCGATCCAGCTGACGTCTTCTCAGGTCCTCTCCCTCCTCTGCAGCTCACTCCACCACTCTCCCCATAGGGAGTCAGAATGATACAAAAAGATGGAAGCGTGGTGTATGTTTGAGCGCTGAGGTAAGGAAGATCTCTGATGCTGGCTTCTTTTCCGGACTTTATTAAAATAATTGCAGTTATAATTATTCAAGCTAAAGGCTCTCAAAACCCACGATGCATTTCGACGTGCACACACACGTCACTTGAGAAAGATCTTCCTTACCTCAGCGCTCAAACATACACCACGCTTCCATCTTTTTGTATCAGAACAGTCACCAGACTGTTGTAGTTGACTAGCTCTATACAGGCAGGGTCTAATATCCAGCTTTCCTGTGACCAGAACAGTCACCAGACTGTTGTAGTTGACTAGCTCTATACAGGCAGGGTCTAATATCCAGCTTTCCTGTGACCAGAACAGTCACCAGACTGTGGTGGTTGACTAGCTCTATACAGGCAGGGTCTAATATCCAGCTTTCCAGTGCCCTAGAACAGTCACCAGACTGTTGTAGTTGACTAGCTCTATACAGGCAGGGTCTAATATCCAGCTTTCCAGTGACCAGAACAGTCACCAGACTGTTGTACTTGACTAGCTCTATACAGGCAGGGTCTAATATCCAGCTTTCTTGTGACCAGAACAGTCACCAGACTGTTGTAGCTGTATACAGGCAAAATGCGCAAGGGCGTTGGCAAGGAACAAGGAAGTGGACGTGATGGTGGTGTAGGCAGAGGCCGACGTCGTGTGCAAGCACTAATTTCGCAACAACAAAGTGCCACATCTACTCGCTCGCACGTCCTGTCCCAAATTCTTGGGGCCCGCAGCAGTACACCGCTCTTGAACCAAGACCAGTGTCAACAGGTTGTCACTTGGATAGCGGATAATGCTTCAAGTCAGATTGGCACCTCCACAAACAATGAATGAGAAAGATAAAATCCACTGCCATTTGCGGTTATTTCCTTTTATTTTCTTAAATATGAAACATACAGATGCCCCTGTGGGGCTGCTAAACCGCAAGTGGCAGTGGATTTTATCTTTCTCATTCATTGAGGGACGTCTGCCATTAATTCACTGCCTGGGAATCCTAGTGGATATAGGGTGGAGGAGCTTGACAGCCGTCTTCTTGTACCTCCACAAACACCCTGTCTTCCACACGGTCAAGTGTCAGTAGCTGTGATACTGCACCGCACATTTCCCAACCTGATCCTCCTTCCTACCACCAGGCCGAGTACACGTCCACGGACATTACTGATCCCACACTTGGACACTCGGAAGAGCTGTTCACGTATCCATTCGTACAATCTGGCCTCTCGCCAGCTCCTGTTGAAGTAGGTGATGAGGAGATGATATGTACAGATGCCCAAATATTTGAGCAGCCACGTTCTCACGAACGGAATGTTGGCAATGTGTCTCAACAAGGGGTGGACGATGATGAGACACAATTGCCAGGAAGTCAGGAGGAGGATCAGGGTGCGGAAGAGGAAGATGACGTGGTACCGTTTCGCGCAGCCAAACTTGTGACCCGTGGAAGCGCACACTGCGCGAAACGGTGCCGTCTTCCTTATTTCAAGACTACATGTCAGCCAAGCACCCGACTTTGTGGGAAGTACAACAGAGTCGAGGAGCGGTGCTTGCTGATGTCACTGCTACGTCTTCGCGTGTTGAGCGTGCGAGCCAATCCCCTGTCCATGTTGGCCGCGAACAAGCCTCCGGCCCTGCACCTGAAGTTGCCCACGCACAAATAACACCACCATCAAGCACGTCCTTGTCCCAGCGCAGCGTTCAATTATCCATTCAGCAAACCTTTGAACGCAGGCGCAAATACGCTGCCAACGCCCCACATGCCACAGTCCTAAATGGTCACATTTCGCGACTGCTTGCGCTAGAAATGTTACCTTTCCGGCTGGTGGAGACAGAAGCATTCCGCGACCTGATGGAGGCTGCTGTCCCACGTTACTCGGTCCCCAGCCACCACTATTTCTCCAGATGTGCCGTCCCCGCATTGCATAACCACGTGTCACAAAGCATCACACGTACCCTGAACAACGCTGTTTCAGCCAAAGTCCACCTAACCACAGACATGTGGACAAGTGCTTGTGGGCAAGGCCGCTACATCTCCTTGACGGCACACTGGGTTAATATTGTGGAAGCTGGGACCCAGTCTGAGCGAGGGACGGAACACGTCCTTCCCACACCAAGGATTGCAGGCCCTACCTCAGTCAGGCTTTCGCCCACACTCTACAGATCCGGAATCCATGCTCCTCAGTCTCCTCCTCCTCCTGCACATCCTCATCCACTTTACCCTCCACACCAGTCCCAAGCTGGAAGCACTGTAGCACTGCCTCTGCGAAGCGGCAACAGGCTGTGCTGAAGCTAATATGCATAGGTGACAAACCCCACAATGCAGAAGAGGTGTGGACAGCTCTGAAACAGCAGGCAGATCACTGGTTCACACCTCTGAACCTAAAGCCAGGAAAGGTCGTGTGTGACAATGGCCGAATCCTGATGGCAGCTTTGAGGCGAGGCCAGCCGACGCATGTTCCATGCGTGGCCCATGTGCTCAACCTGGTGGTTCAGCGGTTTCTAAAGTCATACCCAGAGCTGTCTGATCTGCTGGTAAAAGTTCGCCGCCTGTCTGCACACTTTCGCAAGTCACCTGCTGCTTCAGCCGACCTTGCCGGCTTTCAGCGCCGTTTGCGTCTTCCGGCCCACAGACTGGTGTGTGATGTCCCCACGCGTTGGAATTCAACTCTGCACATGTTGGTCAGGATATGTGAGCAGAAGAGGGCAGTTGTTGACTACCTGCATCACCTAAGCCGTCGGGAAATGGGTCAAACTCCGCACATAACACCTGAGGAGTGGAGATGGATGTCCGAACTATGTACCGTCCTCCAAAAGTTTGAGGACTCCACCAAGATGGTGAGCGGCGATGACGCCATTATTAGCGTCACCATACCGCTACTCTGCCTTCTAAAACGGTCTCTGCTGAAAAACAAAGATGATGCATTGCAGGCGGACCGCGATGACTTGGAGCAAGAAAACAGTAGTGGTTGTGGGTGATAACACACAGCCCAGCCTCATCTCATCACAACGTGCAGTGGAGGACTATGACGAGGAGAAGGAGGAGGAGGATGAAGACATGGAGCAACTCTCTGGCCAAATTGAGGATATGACATGCACACCAGTCATACCCTCGATTCAGCGTGGCTGGCCAGAGGACAGGGGAGATGAGGAGGAGGAGGAGGGAGGACAGCATGTTCAGTTATCATGTTGGTCAGGATACTGAAGTGATGGCTGTTAAGAGTCTGGCGCACATGACTGACTTTATGGTAAGCTGCCTGGCTCGTGACCCTCGTGTTCAGAACATCTTGGCCGACAATCACTACTGGTTGGCAACACTCTTAGACCCACGCTACAAGGAGAACTTTATGCCTCTCATTCCTGAGGCGGAGAGGTCAGCCAAAATGCAGCAGTTCCAGAAGGCCATAGTCACGGAAGTAGGCAAAGCATTCCCCTCACAAAACGCTAGCGGCATAGGTCAGGAGTCGGTGGACAACCAAGGCGTGCGGCCGAGAGGGGCACAAGTCCAATCCGCCAGAGGTAGGGGAACAGTCTTTACGATGTGGGACAGTTTTCTCAGCCCCTCACGTACCACAGCCCCTGAGGTGCGGGGTAGTGCCACAAGAAGTCCTGGCCTGCCCTGCCACTAGCGTTTTGTCAGAGCGTGTGTTCAGTGCCGCAGGTGGAATCATACTGATAAACGCACCCGCCTCAACTGAAAATGCTGACAGGCTGATTCTGATCAAGATGAACAAGGGTTGGATTGGGCCAGACTTCACCACACCACCAACAAATGACAGCGGAATTTAAATTTTGTTATGGGAATTTGCCATGTACCTCCACTCACCCATGGGTACACACTTCTGGACTTTGGCTAATCGCTGGACTGCTCCTCCTTCTCCTCATGTGCTACCATGATGACAGTTACAATAGTTAGGCTGTTGTTTCAGGTATACCCCCAGTGGTAAATTTTTTTCTTTTAGAATGGGCATTACAACGACAGGAGACCCGCTCCTTTTCAATGGGAAAAATGTTTTGAGGCCCTCGTGCACGTCTCTATCCAGGGGCAATGTGGAGCCTCCCAATTTTTGGCTGCCCTGCCAAAGGGCTATACTACAATACACCCACTTCAGGTTTACAGGCCCTCATGCATGTCTGTATGCATGGGTCATTGTTGAACCTCCCAATTTTTGGCTGCCCTGCCAAAGGGCTATACTACAATACACCCACTTCAGGTTTACAGGCCCTCCTGCACGTCTGTATCCAGGGGCATTGTTGAACCTCCCAATTTTTGGCTGCCATGCCAAAGGGCTATACTACAATACACCCACTTCCTCAAAATGGGCACATTATATTAAGACAGGGCTTCATGTACGTCTCTTCTCAGGGACATCGGAGTGCCGCACAATGTTTTCACGTAAAATCTTTCATGTAATCACAAAAAGTAACATACACCAGCTGTATCTCACTATTGGGTATGTGCCCTTAACATTTACACCCTGAATATTCATTTTGGTGTCATTTTGGAAGGTTTTCTGGTGACTCCGTAAAATTGGCGTGAAACTCGGAGAACATTGTTCACAGCTGTGACTTTTGAGTGAGAAATGCTTACAGGGGTCTTCCCCATGGTGTTGCCATGTCATTTGAGCACTCTTCTGAGACTTTTGTGACATTTTTAGGGTTTCTACATGCTGCCGGCGGTCATTTCATAAAAATACTCGGGTCTCCCATAGGATAACATTGGGCTCGGTGCTCAGGCCGAGTACACGAGTATCTTGGGATGCTCGGCCCGAGCATCGAGCACCCGAGCATTTTGGTACTCACTCATCACTAGTTACTAGCACTTGCTTGTTATTATGATCTTTCACAGTAGAGTATTTCTACATGTTTGTTATACTGTTTTTTTGTGATCTAGTTTTCGGTGGTGTGAACATGGTCTTAGGCCTGTTTCACACATACGTGAAACCATGGACGTGTGAGACGAGGCCGTTTGTGGGAGGGGCATGCATCCATGTGTCACAGACATGTGACACGTGTGCTGTCCGTGTGCTATCCGTGGATAGCACACGGGCAGCCTTTCATTGCATACTCACCTCCCTCCAGTACTGCTGCTCCTCTCACTTCTGGTCTGTTGTTGGGCTCAGTGAAGTGAATATTCATGAGCCTAAGGAGCGGCCCCGAAGGTGAGAGGAACTGTCAGAGCTGGAGGGAGGTGAGTATGAAATTCCTTATTTTTACAATAGAAACTTTTGTCCGTGGTCTGTGCACACGGATGTCACACTGTGAACATCCGTGTGCAGGACAATTTGGGCCAAAAGCGATGCATGCTTCCGCAAAAAAATGGACATGTCTCCGTGTGGAGCACACGGACACGTGTCTGCTCCACACAGAGACATGGTCCCTGCAGAATAGCAGACATGTGAAGGGGGGCCATAGGGGATTATGTGTTCCTATATGTCCGTGCTTCAGGCATGTGTCGGCATGGACCGCACACGTGACGAAGGTACGATTGTGTGAAAAAAGGCCTGTTCACTTTGTGCTTTGGCTCAGCTGTAAAAGTCCTATAAGTCTCTTGTTATGCAAGATAGGAAGTGCCCCCATCCCTTCCTTACTGAGTCAGGGACATAAAGTGCCACCTGCTGCACAATGTCCATATTGGATTCTGGCCCTTCTGTGTCCTGCATCTATAGGTATGTTCACATAGGATCAGGTGTTAAACAATTTAGATTGGGACCGTTCTGATATGGGTTACCTTGATGATGGTAGAACGGCTTTGTACATTTTTTGCAAAAAAATGTATTAACTAAATACCCTGTTGTTAAGTTACTAGCACTTGCTTTTTATTATTACCTTTCACAGCAGAGTATTTCTACACATTTGTTATACTGTTTTTTTTGTGATCCAGTAGTCTATTCCTGTCAAATCTTAGCTTGAATAGCGCCCCATCGCTTCTGAGCCCTGCCATGTGCACGAACAGTAGTTTTCCACAGCATATGGAGTATTTGTGTACTCAAAAAAATTTGCACAACAAATTGTATGGTCTGCTTTTCCTTTTACCCTTCTGAAAATGATCAATTTGATGCTATAGCAGCATGTTTGTGGGAAAAATTAGATTGTATATTTTCACGGCTCAACGTTATAACATTCTGGGAAATACCTGTGGTCTCAAGGTGCTCTTCACACCTCTAGATAAATTTTTTGGAGTATGTAATTTCTAAAATGGGGTCTCTTGGGGGGAGGGGGGAGGGTTCCCCTATTTAGGCACATTAGGGGTTCTGTTATGTCATCATGGCTTCCACTATCTTCAGCCAATTTTGTGCTCCAAAAGTCAAATGGTGCTCCTTCCCTTTCAGGCCCTCCTGTGCACCACAAAGTAGTTTTACACCACATCTATGCTCAGGATATATTGCACAATACATATGAAGTCCATTTTCTCCTGTTACCATTGTGAAAAAGCTAAATTTGGGGCCAAAGCAACATTGTTGTGGGTAAAAGTAAACTTTCCAATATTTTTCTTCCACATTGCTTTAATTCCTATGAAGAACATAAAAGGTCAATTAACTTCTTACATGTGGTTTTGAGCACTTTGAGGGGTGCAGTTTTTAGAGCATTGACACTTTTGGATATTTTCTGTCATTCAAGCCCCTCAAAGTGACTTGAAATGTGAAGTGAGCTCTAAAAAATTAAATATTTTTTAATTTTGTTGTAAAAATTAGAAATTGCTGATAAACTTTTAACGTTCTAATGTCCTAACAAAAAATGCATGTTTACAAAATTGTGCTGATGTTAAGTAGACATGTAGGAAATGTCATTTATTAATTAGTTTGTGTGGCATAACTGTGGTTTAAAAAAAATGTAAAAGTTTCAAACTTACAAACTTTCAATATTTTCATAAATAAATGTAAAATATATTGTCTTAAATTTACCGTTATCATAAAGTACGTGTCTTATAAAGAACAGTGTCAGAATCACTGGGATACGTTGAAGCTTCCAGAGTTATTACCACATAAAGTGACACTGGTCAGAATTGGAAATTTGGCCTTAACAGGAAGGTGAAAATGGGCTGGGGTTAAGGGGTTAAGTGAAGGGGTTAAGTTGTGAATGACTCCAGGTGTTTTTTAACCCCTTCCCAACCTATGACGTTATAGAGACGTCATGAAAGTCGGTCCATTCCCGACCCATGACATCTCTATAACGTCATGGCTTCTTTGCGGTCCTGCAGCTCCAGTGACAGTGCTAGTGACAAGTCACCGGAGCTGCAGGATCGCAAGGATATGTACTTTAGCCCAGGGGGGGTAGCTTAGCCCCCCCCTTGGCAAAAGTCGCTCTGATTGGCAGTTGAAAATGAAGCTGCCGATCAGAGTAAATCAGAGGGAGTCACCCCTCCAGATCTGATTGGAGCTATCCAATCAGATCTGGAAGGGCGGATCGGCGGGTGCCCTCCCCCTCCTCATCCCCCCTCCAGCTCCAGGGCTCATCAGGGGCCCCCCTGCTTCCCATCCTCCCCCCCCCACTGTAATCTATCTGCCAGTGGGTGCACCCACCGGTGCACCCGCCGGTCAGCCTCATCAGCCCATTCCCTGGTCATCTGTGCCCCCCCTATCAAGCCCCCCACCTCCAGCCCCCCTGTGTCTTGTTTCCTCCCCTCACCTCTCACGGCAGGCTGCACCGCCGGTGCACCTGCCGGTCAACTTCGTGAGCTCCCTCCCTGCTCATCCCTGCCCTTGCTAATCCCCACCCCGCTCATCCCCACCTCACCCCCATCCTGTCCTGTCGTTCCCCCCTGTCCTGTCGCCCCCCTCACCTCTCCCGGCGGGCTGCACCCGCCGGTGCATCCGGAGGTCAGCCTCCTCTGCTCCATGTGGCCCCTCCTCTTTTCCCTGGCTCCCCCTCACCGGTGGATGATGGGTGAGGTGAGAATGAATGAATGAATGGATGGATGGATGGGTCCATGCATGGGTGCATGCATGGGTGGATGGATGGGTGCATGCATGGGTGGATAGATGGGTGCATGGGTGCATGCATGGATGGATGGGTGCATGCATGGGTGGATGGATGGGTGCATGCATGGGTGAGTGCATGGGTGCATTGATGGATTGGTGGATGTGTGCATGCATGGATTGATGTGCGCATGCATGGATGTGTGCGTGCGTGGATGTG
Organism: Allobates femoralis; assembly: GCA_033576535.1. Taxonomy (NCBI): domain Eukaryota; kingdom Metazoa; phylum Chordata; class Amphibia; order Anura; family Aromobatidae; genus Allobates; species Allobates femoralis. Next base: position 546,195,788 of record JARQOC010000001.1, read on the forward strand.
TGCGTGTGTGGATGTGTGCATGCGTGGATGTCTTTGCGTACGTGGATGTCTCTGCATGCATGGATTTGTGCATGGATGGATGTGTGCGTGCAGGGATGGATGTGTGCATGCATGGATGTGTGCGTGGATGTGTGTGTGCATGGATGTATGCATTATGCATGCTTGGATGTGTGCGTGCTTGGATGTGTGCGTGCGTGGATGTCTCTGCATGCATGGATGTGTGCATGGATGGATGGATGTGTGCATGCATGGATGGATGTGTGTGCATGGTTGTGTGCATGCATGGATAGATGTGTGCATGCGAGGATGTCTGCGTGCGTGGATGTCTGCATGCGTGGATGTCTGCATGTGTGGATGGATGTGTGTGTGCGTGGATGTGTGTGTGCATGGATAGATGTGCGCGTGCGTGGAAGTCTACGTGTGTGGATGTCACTGCATGCGTGGATGTGTGCATGCATGCGTGGATGTCTGTGTGCGTGGATGTCCGCATGCGTGGATGTGTGCGTGCATGGATGTCTGTATGCGTGGATGTCTGCGTGTGTGGATGGATGTGTGTGTGCATGGATGTGTGCATGCATGGATAGATGTGCACGTGCGTGAATGTCTGTGTACTTGGATGTCTCTGCATGCATGGATGTATGCGTGGATGTCTGCGTGCGTGTATGTCTGCGTGCGTGGATGTCTGCGTGTGGGGATGTCTACATGCGTGGATGTCTGCGTGCGTGGATGTGTGTGTGGATGTGTGCATGCGTGTATGTGTGCGTGGATGTCTCTGCGTGCGTGGATGTCTCTGCGTGCATGGATTTGTGCATGCATGGATGGATGTGTGCGTGCGTGGATGTATGCGTGGATGTGTGCGTGTATGCATGAATGGGTGCAAATGTGGATGGATGGATGCATTGGTGGATGGATGGGTGCAACAAGGGATCAAGTGTCCTCTTGTTGTAGTCTCTGGGATCATAGTCATGGTACATTGTATGACAGATCATTGCCATAAAGTGCACCATAACGCTGACCCCAGAGACTGTAGGAAGAGGACACTTGATCCCTTGCTGCAATCTCTGGAATGTGGACTACGTCGGAGGTGATCGAGCTTCGTGGGACCTTCGTTGTGGACTACGTCAGATCTTTATAATAAAGATGGAGTCCAAATTTTGCTTATGTTTTTTTTTCAAATAAAAAGATTTTTCTCTGTGTGGTGTATTTTTTGACTATTTACTAGAGATTCCTAGTGGCCGGGTCTAAAATTGGCCTGAAATTATGAATCTCGGGCTTAGTGCCAGCTGCCAATAAAAAAGCTGGCATTAACCCCTTTATTATCCAGTTTGCCACCTGCACCAGGGCAACTGGAAGAGCCTGGCGCTTCAATGAATGCACCATTTTCTGAGGCGGCTGCGGGCTGCAATTCGCAGCATGGGGGGCCCAGAACGCTTGGTCTCTCCATGCTGAGGATTCCAGCCCCCAGCTGCCAAGTTGTACCTGGCTGGGCCAAAAATATGGCGGAGCCCCACATCATTTTTGTTTCTAGAATTAGTTTTAGAAATAAAAAAAAATTGGCTTTGCTGTATTTTTAGTTGCCAGCCAGGTACAACAAGGCAGCTGGGGTTGCTGGCAGTCTGTAGCTGCCAAGTTGTACCTGGCTGGACCAAAAATATGGTGGAGCCCACACCATTTTTTTTTTAAAATCAGTTCTAGAAAAAAAAATGGCCTTCCTTGAATTTTTGGTAGCCAGCCAGGTACAACTTGGCAGCTTGGGGGCTGGAATCCTCAGCGTGGAGATACCCAAACGTTGTGGGCCCCCACTCTGCAAATTGTAACCCACAGCCACCCCAGAAAATAGTGCATTCTTTAGAGGCACCATTTTCTGGTGCTGTACCCCAGCTCTTCCAGTTGCCCTTGGCAAACGGGTTCTCCATACGCAACATGGTGTCCGCTAACAATTTCAATGGAAAATGAGCTCCAATTGTTGGCGGAAATCATTTCGCATATGGAGAGCCCCTCCCTGTGTGCCTGAACATTGGAGCTCCTAACATATAGCAAATTGTGGGGTATTGGTTTGTCTTTTGGTCCAAAACACTTAAGCTTGTGAGCCACTACACGGCTCCCCACATCTCACAAGTCCTATCTACTAAATTCATATCTAAAGTGAGCAAAGGACACAAATAGAAAATTACTTTCCTTACCATAGCAGATTCAGGTCAGACGACCATTACACTCAGTGCTTTGTGCAGATTTGCCCAGGTTATAAATAAAGGCATCATAAATGCAGGACACCAGCCCCAATCACTAGCAACCTCCTTTCTCACAGAGGGAGTGACCACTGGTTGTCCTGCAAACAGAATGGGATTCACATAGGGCGCTGTTCACACAGGTTTGCACAGTGTATGCCCAGCCTCTTACATTAACCCCTGTCTCAGAAGGCGGGCTGTTATGGCATTCAGCACTGCTACCTGCTGGAACAAACGCAACCATATGGCCCAGCCACACACAGCAACAAAAAGAGTGCAAGAAAAAAACACAATGACAGGTGCGGAAATTGTGGAAAATTAGTTAGTTCTTAACATATAGCTACACTACACGGCTCCCCACATCTCACAAGTCCTATCCACTAAATTAATATCTAAAGTGAGCAAAGGAGAGCCGTGTAGTGGCTCACAAGCTTAAGTGTTTTGGACCAAAAGACAAACCAATACCCCACAATTTGCTATATGTTAAGAACTAACTAATTTTCCACAATTTCAGCACCTGTCATTGTGTTTTTTTCTTGCACTCTTTTTGTTGCTGTTTGTGGCTGGGCCATATGGGTGCGATTGTTCCGGCAGGTAGCAGTGTTGAATGTCATAACAGCCTGCCTTCTGAGATAGGGGTTAATGTAAGAGGCTGGGCATACACTGTGCAAACCTGTGTGAACAGCGCCCTATGTGAATCCCATTCTGTTTGCAGGACAACCAGTGGTCACTCCCTCTGTGAGAAAGGAGGTTGCTAGTGATTGGGGCTGGTGTCCTGCATTTATGATGCCTTCCTTTATAACCTGGGCAAAGCTGCACACAGCACTGAGTGTAATGGTCGTCTGACCTGAATCTGCTATGGTAATGAACATTGGAGCTCCCCCACAAGTGACCCCATTTTGGAAACAAGACCCCCCAGGGAACTTATCTAGATGCATAGTGAGCACTTTGATTCCCCCGGGTGCTTCACAAATTGATCTGTAATAAGGAAAAATAACTTATTTTTCACACAAATTTTCTTTTTTCATTTTTACAGATCAATTTGTAAAGCACCTGGGGGTTCAAAGTCCTCACTATGCATCTAGATACGTTCCTTGGGGGGGTCTAGTTTCCAAAATGGGGTAACTTGTGGGGGAGCTCCAATGTTTAGGCATACAGGGGCGGGCTCTCCATACGCGACATGGTGTCCGCTACTAATTCCAATTGTTAGCGGACACCATGTTGCATATGGAGAGCCCCTGTGTGCCTAAACATTAGAGCTACCCCACAAGTGACCCCATTTTGGCAACTAGACCCCCCAAGGAACGTATCTAGATGCATAGTAAGCACTTTGAACCCCCAGGTGCTTCACAAATTAATCAGTAGAAATGAAAAAAGAACATTTTTGTGGGAAAAAAAAGTACTATTTCATATTTACGGATCAATTTGTGAAGCAGCTGGTGGTCCAAAGTGCTCACCACTCATCTAGATAAGTTCCTTGGGGTCTAGTTTCCAAAATGGGGTCACTTGTGGGGGAGCTCCAATGTTTAGGCACACAGGGACTCTCCAAACGCGACATTGTGTCTGCTAACAATTGGAATGGAAAATTAGCTCAAATTGTTAGCGGGCACCATGTCGCATTTGGAGAGCCCCTGTGTGCCTAAACATTGAGGATCTCCCACATATGACATGTGTCTATAAAAAATCCAAGAATGCGCACATAGGGTGATATCTTCTTTGAAGAAGGATAAAAGGTTATATAAAGAGGCTGCTCACCTGATACAGTTGTGATGACCCACAACTGGTAATGATCGCTCAGATACAAGTAGCTGCTGCAGGACCGTACTCTCCACAGATCCCTGTGGTATAATCAGCTCCCAGGACACAGTACCTCGAGGTCCGCGCTGCCACTTCAGAAAGGAACAAAAGAAGCCAGTACAAGAGAATGTCTGGATCAACGATTCTTCTTTATTGTCCTACGCGTTTCAGAGTCATCTCCCAACTCCTTCATCAGGGAAGGAGTTGGGAGATGACTCTGAAACGCGTAGGACAATAAAGAAGAATCGTTGATCCAGACATTCTCTTGTACTGGCTTCTTTTGTTCCTTTCTGAAGTGGCAGCGCGGACCTCGAGGTACTGTGTCCTGGGAGCACATATGACATGTGGGAAATGTTATTTATTAACTATTTTGTGTCACATAACTCTCTGGTTTAGCAAAATAAAAATAAAAAATTTGAAAATTGCAAACTTTTCAAAATTTTTGCCAAATTTTTTATTTTCTCACAAATAAACGCAAAAATTATTGACCTCAATTTAATACTAACATGAAGCCCAATATGTCACGAAAAAACAATTTCAGAATCGCTAGGATCCATTGCAGCGTTCCAGAGATGTTACCTTATAAAGGGACACTGGTCAGAATTGACAAAAATGCCAAGGTCTTTAGGGAGGGTCAAAATAGGCTGGGTCATGAAGGGGTTAAATATTTATAATCAGAGCATCGACAGGATAATAAGGTGTGTGATGGCTGTCTACAAAGGGGTGCTGGAGGCTTTTTATTACTATGATTTTTAAATCACAGCATATTAAATCTATATTGCTGGGGGCGTGGTTTGCATGAGCTCAGAGCAGACGTGCTTCTCCAGAGCTCCATGGATACTCAACAAAAAGCTACTTTTAAAGCTCTTGGGGTTTGATTTTAAGAACTCTACTTCAGTAGAAGACATCCAGGAACATGCTAGAAGATTTTGGGGACACAGATTTAAGCCAAATGTAACCCTGCAGCCACAGCAGGACCTGTCCTCAGGGTGCACGGGGATTGGGTCCCATCTGCCTGCCGGCATCCTCCTGTGCCCAGCAGGCATACTTACCAGGCCCATGCTCCCACACTGTCCTCTCCGTCCGCACCGGCTCCTCGGCATCTCTCCCCTGCCTCCTCAATTCCTGGTTTCTGGAGGAACTCACATAGGTCGCGCGCCGCTCTCAGCAAATTTAAAGGGCCAGTACACCCTTTTCTAACACCACTTCTCAGCCAATCGCTGAGAGGCTGGTAGGTACTTATTGCTTTCACTTTCTATGGGAGGTGCCTGGGCAACTTCATTCTTGTGTAGTTGCTAGCTCAGGTCCCTAGCAGATCTTGCATTTTCCATGATTTTTCTGACATTCTAATGTGTATTATCTTTGTTTTCAGTGCTCCTCTTCCTGCCTAACTCAACCACAGATCCGTATCTCTCCCGCTGATCCCTGGCAGGGTCTAGTATCCCTGCAGCAACATCAAGCCCCTTCCTTGCTTCCCTCCCTGATTCATGGTTTCCATGTCCCGTTCTGCCTTGGCTTGGATCCACAGAATTGCTGGTTCATTGGATCCTCCCTGGTTGTAACTGGACAATCCCTGTTTAAGGGATCCCACTGCTTGCTGCTCCCTTGGGGGAACCCCGGTGCTCTGGCCCTGTGGACTTCCCTTGGGGATTTGTTTGTGCTTTATTGTTTAATAAACCCTGTTCCTTTATCTGACGTTCTTGTCCGGGTTGTTTCTGGTATCAGCTTCCATGGTATATCCCGTGGTCTAGTGGGTTCACTATTCAGCTCCGCCTGTGGTGGCATGACACCAAAGAAGAAATTCCGGCTTGTTATTGATCCAGCTAAGCTGGGGCAGAATGCTGACTCCTGCACCCCTGACTGCAAGACTGTGCCATCATCTAGACAACTTAAAGACCAGCATTTAAAACCTTCAAAAAGACCTATTGGTAAAAGAAGCAACCTTAAATCTCCTAAAGATATAAGGAGAAGTGCTGTACCCTTTCAATTATTATTATTATTATTTATATATATGTGGCGCTTTACATACTAAAAGGGGCAGACTAGGACAAGTAACATAGTAACAATACAAGTAACAATAAATGTGGACAATTCGGTGGTACAGATACAAGAGGGGAGAAATCCTGTCCGCGAGGGCTCACAGTCTACGAGGGCGGGTGGGGATACAGTGGGAGGGGGAAGTCCCAGTCGTGAGGCGGTTTTTGTGGCCCGGGTCTTATTGCAGGTGGTAGGCTTGGCGGAACAGGTGGGTCTTCAGGCTTCTTTTGAAGGTTCTCAGGGTAGGAGAATGTCTGATGTCTTGGGGCAGTGAGTTCCAGAGTATGGGTGAAGCACTGGAGAAATCCTGTATGCGGTTGTGCGAAGAGGAGATGAGGGAGGAGTAGAGGAGGAGCTCTGGGGAGGATCGCAGGTTGTGTGAGGGTAGCTATCGGGAGACCATGTCAGAGATGTATGGAGGGGACAGGTTGTTTCAATCAACAAAGCCACAGCATACAAAGGAATTCAAAACTGTTGGTCATAATGGATTCAATGGAGACTTTCAAAAGGACAGAATTACGATAAAAACTGATATGACAGCTGTATACTAAAACTTATTAAAAGCCCAGGACTACCGTAGAATGGCTTGTGACAGCTGTCACTGTCAGAATACAGCTACTACTTACATTAAGACTGATTAATTAAATCATAAAACTAAAGTGACAGCTGGGGAGGACTGCAGAGGAGACGCACTCATCCACCAAGAAGGCTTCTGGATGGGTTGCACCTACAGGAAATCCACCAATTCTTACCAAACAGAGAATTTGCACAGAAAGATGTCACCTGTCACAGACGTACAGAGTACAGACCACAGCATCACACAGATACAGGTGGCAGATCACTCCAGCAATGCTGAGCAGGGAAACAGTCTGTCTCCTATGGAAGTTGCTGACCAGGGTCCCCAATACAGGGGAGAACAGGGATACTTACAAAAGAACAGTACAATCTTAATATTAGCTAATAAAGGAGATATGGGAAGTCATGGAGAGGGGTTAAAGGGAACCTGACCCCTCCAAATCACCCCCAACCCTATGAATACCTGTCCCTGCACCAAGAGATATCATTATTAGTGGTCCTTTTCTGTAAAAATGTGCTGTGTAACATTGCCAAAATCAACATTATGCACTTACATATGTGCGACTTCTTGTCCCTGAATAAGTTTCACAGGGCGTTCCCTGTGATACTCTAAGCCCTCATTAGCAGCTCATTATCACGCCCCGATGGGCGTGATAAATAATCCTAGTCTTCCTCGCCCTGCTGTATGGGCGTAATAGCCTGTGTGACGCTATTTGCGTCACATCCGGGTCATAGTGACGTCGGTACACCCTTTGGGTGTAAATCAAAAGCCGTGCATGCACAATGGGCATGGTAAGGTCGGCGTACACCCAAAGGGTGTACCGACGTCACTATGACCGGATGTGACGCAAATAGCGTCACACCAGCTATTACGCCCATACAGCAGGGCGAGGAGGGCTAGGATTAGTTATCACGCCCATCGGGGCGTGATAATGAGCTGCTAAAGAGGGCTTAGAGTATCACAGGGAATGCCCTGTGAGACTTATTCAGGGACAAGAAGTCGCACATATGTAAGTGCATAATGTTGATTTTGGCAATGTTACACAGCGCATTTTTTACAGAAAAGGACCACTAATAATGATATGTCATGGTGCAGGGGCAGGTATTCATAGAGTTGGGGGTGATTTGGAGGGGTCAGGTTCCTTTTAAATACAAATGGAAAGCCAAAGTTCACAGCCACTGCTCTTCAGAGGGAAATGACATGGATCAGGGGTAGCACACAGCACTGAAATGCTAGTGCATCTCAATGAAGTAGAATATCGTCAAAAAGTTCATTTATTTCCGTAATTCAATACTAAAAGTGAAATGCATACGGTATATTAAAATAGAGTCATTACAACAGAGTGATCTATTTCAAGTGTTTATTTCTGTAAATGTTGATGATTATGGCTTACGACCAATGAAAACCCAAAGTTCATAGTTTCAGAAAATTTAAGTAGGGAGCATGAAGGGTTAAAAACCGTGCTGCTGTATTCCAGGAGACATCAAAGGCCAAATATAATATTGATTTATTAGTCAACATGTTTCAGGGCTCCCAGAAACGCCCTGAAACATGGCAATATGATATTGATTTTTGATGATCTTCTAATTCATTGAGATGCACTTATATTAGAGGAGGCTAAGGTAGAGAAATCTTCATTAAATAGGGGATTTATATCCACACAACATCACAAGGGGGCTGAAAGTATTGATATTAACAACAGTAGGGAGAAACTGATCATTCATCTCATTGTCATACCTTTACTTCTGAACTAAACTCCCTTTCACCAACAACAAAAAAACTATAACAGCTTAGAGGAAACACCAGACAGAAATAAGTGTAACCTAATTAGTGACTTCCCTGCTTGTGATGCCCAGCCTCAGAACGTTTTCTGAAAAGGATTTGCAGGATCTTCATGGATCCTCCACAAAAAAGAAATATTTTCAGAATATTGATTCAGACTCTGGTAAAACTCCTTTACTTCAAACCTTGATAACTGCTCTATTAAACACTCTTCAAGCACTAGCCTTCATGACATTAACACAACAGACCTTGATCACATCCCGATTACCAACCTGTTTGTATCACAATCATCTGTCAATAACACAATGAATGATCTGTTATCATCAATACAGGAAGCATTGGTTCCTCAAGTTTCAAAACCATCTTATCATCTTATATATAAAACCCGAAGGCCACTTCCGGCCAAAATCCGCTCTACTTCCGTGATGGCCTGTGCCCTGTGTCAAAGACCGGAACCGGAAGTAGCAGACCCACGAGCGTCAAAATGGCACAGCGACTCACGGTGGGCGCTAAAGCGCCACCACTCGCCGTTATCCCGCGGCCGGCCCTGCACAGAGCCCCGTGGGCGCCCACCCACATCCGGCCCACAGCCCTGCAGCTCACCGCCCACTCTCCATCAGGGACCGCCATCCCGCCACTGGCTCCGCACACAGCCTGCTGTGCGCCCACCAACATGCGGGAACCGGCCCGGACCGGCCCCTCTCCCAGTCCTGCCGCTCTCTCCACACACCCGCTCACTCTCCTCCATCACGGAGCTAGCCCCGCCCGCACTCCGGGGCCGGCCTCCGGAACCGCCGCCAGCCCTGCCGCTGACCGCCGACGGCCAAGTGAGTGTTCAGCCCTCCAGCCTCCGCTCTCCTCTGCCCCCCCAGCCTCTCCTTTGCCCCCCCAGCCTCTCCTCTGCCCCCCCAGCCTCTCCTCTGCCCCCCCAGCCTCTCCTCTGCCCCCCAGCCTCTCCTCTGCCCCCCCAGCCTCTCCTCTGCCCCCCAGCCTCTCCTCTGCCCCCCAGCCTCTACTCTGCCCCCAGCCTCTCCTCTGCCTCCCCTCTCCTCTGCCTCCCCTCTCCTCTGCCTCCTCTGACCCCCCAGCCTCCCCTCTCCTCTGACCCCCCAGCCTCCGCTCTCCTCTGACCCCCCAGCCTCCACTCTCCTCTGACCCCCCAGCCTCCGCTCTCCTCTGGTCCCCCAGCCTCCGCTCTCCTCTGACCCCCCAGCCTCCGCTCTCCTCTGACCCCCCAGCCTCTGCTCTCCTCTGACCCCCCAGCCTCTGCTCTCCTCTGACCCCCCCAGCCTCCGCTCTCCTCTGACCCCCCCAGCCTCCGCTCTCCTCTGACCCCCCAGCCTCCGCTCTCCTCTGACCCCCCAGCCTCCGCTCTCCTCTGACCCCCCAGCCTCCGCTCTCCTCTGACCCCCCCAGCCTCCGCTCTCCTCTGACCCCCCAGCCTCCGCTCTCTCTGACCCCCAGCCTCCGCTCTCCTCTGACCCCCCAGCCTCCGCTCTCCTCTGACCCCCCAGCCTCCGCTCTCCTCTGACCCCCAAGCCTCTGCTCTCCTCTGACCCCCCAGCCTCCGCTCTCCTCTGACCCCCCAGCCTCCACTCTCCTCTGACCCCCCAGCCTCCGCTCTCCTCTGACCCCCCAGCCTCCCCTCTCCTCTGCCCTCCCAGCCTCCGCTCTCCTCTGACCCCCCAGCCTCCCCTCTCCTCTGACCCCCCAGCCTCCGCTCTCCTCTGCCCCCCAGCCTCTCCTCTGCCCCCCAGCCTCTCTTCTGCCCCCCAGCCTCTCCTCTGCCCCCCAGCCTCTCCTCTGCCCCCCAGCCTCCTCTGCCTCCCCTCTCCTCTGCCTCCCCTCTCCTCTGCCTCCTCTGCCCCTCCAGCCTCTGCTCTCCTCTGCCCCCCAGCCTCCGCTCTCCTCTGACCCCCCAGCCTCCGCTCTCCTCTGACCCCCCAGCCTCCGCTCTCCTTTGCCCCCCCAGCCTCCACTCTCCTCTGTCCCCCCAGCCTCTGCTCTCCTCTGACCCCCCAGCCTCCGCTCTCTTCTAACCCCCCAGCCTCCGCTCTCCTCTGACCCCCCAGCCTCCCCTCTCCTCTAACCCCCCAGCCTCCCCTCTCCTCTGCCCTCCCAGCCTCTGCTCTCCTCTGCCCCCCCAGCCTCCGCTCTCCTCTGCCCCCAGCTTCTCCTCTGCCCCCCAGCCTCTCCTCTGCCCCCCAGCCTCTCCTCTGCCCCCCAGCCTCTCCTCTGCCCCCCAGCCTCCTCTGCCTCCCCTCTCCTCTGCCTCCCCTCTCCTCTGCCTCCTCTGCCCCCCTAGCCTCCGCTCTCCTCTGCCCCCCTAGCCTCCGCTCTCCTCTGCCCCCCAGCCTCCGCTCTCCTCTGACCCCCCAGCCTCCACTCTCCTCTGACCCCCCAGCCTCCGCTCTCCTCTGAACCCCAGCCTCCGCTCTCCTCTGACCCCCCAGCCTCCGCTCTCCTCTGACCCCCCAGCCTGTGCTGCACTCACTGCTGACCACTGAGCCACCGCACTCACTGCTGACCACTGAGCCACCGCACTCACTGCTGACCACTGAGCCACCTCACTCACTGCTGACCACTGAGCCACCGCACTCACTGCTGACCACTGAGCCACCGCACTCACTGCTGACCACTGAGCCACCGCACTCACTGCTTACCACTGAGCCACCCCACTCACTGCTGACCACTGAGCCACCCCACTCACTGCTGACCACTCAGCCACCGCACTCACTGCTGACCACTCAGCCACCGCACTCACTGCTGACCACTGAGCCACCGCACTCACTGCTGACCACTGAGCCACCGCACTCACTGCTGACCACTGAGCCACTGCACTCACTGCTGACCACTGAGCCACCCCACTCACTGCTGACCACTGAGCCACCCCACTCACTGCTGACCACTGAGCCACCCCACTCACTGCTGACCACTGAGCCACCCCACTCACTGCTGACCACTGAGCCATCCCACTCACTGCTGACCACTGAGCCACCCCACTCACTGCTGACCACTGAGCCACCGCACTCACTGCTGACCACTGAGCCACCGCACTCACTGCTAACCACTGAGCCACCGCACTCACTGCTAACCACTGAGCCACCGTATACTCTGCTAACCACTGAGCCGCCTGTATACACACAATTAATTTCACAGCACTCCCCTATTACTAAATAAACTATATATAGATTCTAGACTACCCGATTCTTTAGAATCGGGCCACCATCTAGTCAGAAATAAGCAGCTTTAATAGTAGAGCCGATAAAACGGATAACGAGATCAAGGACATTCAACAGAAAAATGAAGAATTAACAAATTCCGTAAATTTGGTGAATAGGGAAATCTCATTTTTTAAAATGCAAATGGCAAATTCTGAAGACTACTCTAGAAGAAATAACTTGAAAATAAGAAGTGTACTGGAGTCAGTAATTCCATCAGACCTAAAATACTTTATCACAACAATGACAAAATAACTGATCCCAGATTCTTCAGATTTTGAAATTGTGACTGAGGCCCCATAGGATTCCAAAACCATCAACCCTTCCTAAAGAAACTCCAAGAGACACAATAGTCTCCTCTTCATATAAGAAACAAACTGTTGGCATTAACAATAAATTCCAAGAAACGTCCTGGCCCATATGATTCTATCTCTTTATTTAAAGACCTCTGTAAATCAACCATTCAAGCAAGAAGAGCTTTTCAGAGCTTTACAAGAGATCTCCTCAATATCGGAATCAATTATAAATGGTCGCAGTCTGCAATTCTCCTGCTTCATTTAGACAACAGGACATTTCTTATTTCATCACCAGACGAAGGTCTACATCTACTTTGTCAATTAAACATAAACTGTGCTTTGAATAATCAAAACATCCTACTTAGAATATCCTCCTCACCTATTTGGATCACAAAATTTACGCAATTTATAAGCTAGAAACTGGTTTAAAAATCATCATCAAATTTATGAATGAGCCTCCAATCCAGACCTTATTCTTGGATTATTTCTTTACAAGATTCCTTATTGGATTACAATGGGCAATTACACTTTAAGACCTATATCGAGGACTATGAATCTTATGACCCGCCCACTCGGGTATCCGGGTGTTCGCTGTAATGGGGTTTTCACTGGAGGCCTGCCCGGACCCGTACCCTCGGGTCACTTGATAAACAGGGGAAAAAATAATAAAATGAGTTTTCATGATGCCACCTGTGGTGTCTGGTGATGGCACCAGCGCTGCCATAGGCCTCCGAGGATGATCAGGCAGCCGGATGGTATACCTCCCCAAAGGCATAGCTGAGTCCCCGGGGTTATGATGAGATGGATGGGGCTTTTGCACAGAGAGGCAGCTCTTCAGGTTGAGGTATTGGAACAGTCTGTGTACAGGGCAGAAGCTGGGGTGGACAAACTGACACACACACTGTGGATTGTTTCTGTACCTTTACTGATGGTATTGCAGGCACAGTCCAGGGCATGCTCCGGTGGTCTGGTAATATTTCTGGATCTCCTCAGTGAGTGGGTATAAGGCCTCCTTGTCTCTTTTCCCTTGGTGAAGCTTCTGTTCTGCGTAAAGCCAGGCATGGCCTCCTCTATGTCTCTGTCACCTGCGTGGTGGGAAACCCTCGCTTGGCCTACCGCTGTTACTTCTCCTGCGGTGCCTGGCTCCCTTCTTGGTTGCTGTACAGGTGTCCATGAGACTGGAGTCTCCTCGGGGGAACCGGAATTTCTGCTGGGCTAGATGCTCTCCTGCAGACTCGGACTCCGGCGTCTGGGGTGCTTTCAGGGGTGAACCGGTATGGCTTCTCTGCCCCCAGTCTACTGTCACTTTGTTCCTCTCGCCTTGCCCTCGACCACACTCTTAGGTCCCTGCACTGGCAAGGCAGAGTAACTGTTCCATTGTCGACTGGCTCGGGCCTAGCATGACTCCGACACACCAGGACATCTTCACAGTTCTCCTAGTGACTGCACACTCTACCTAACTCCGCCCCCAGCATCGGTATTTATAGGGGATCTTGATTAAGGCAGCAAGTGGGTCTTCCCCTACAGGGCTGGGGTGGAAGATGTTGTATGTGTATGGGGTACCCACTGTTAAAATCCATCCATGTTTTGGGTGTGTCTGTGGCTACCTGTAATAGCAGGGCGCCACATTCCCCCCTAGGTAAGATCAGTACTCCTGGAATGAGAAACATTTTTACACACAAACAATAAACATTACATTAATAATAATAACTGGTGGTATGTACAAAGTTTCAAAGGAAAAATTTACAAAAAACACTGAAAAATGGCAACAGCAAGGTGCAGTCCATACGGCGCTACTCCATCCGCCACAGGCTGGAAAGTAAGTTTTTTTTGTCACAACCAGTCCTGTGACTATGGTCCTTTTTAACTGAAAACAGGGAAGAATCCGGGGAAAATGTTTTTAAGAGTCTTTACAGCAAAGTCTCTGTAAGCTGCGGGTAAAAAAATGGGTTAAAGTCTTTCGAAAGTTTCAATAAGTCCTTTATACACATTATCAAACATTTTCCCTATGGGTGTCTCGACTTAGGAGACCTGGTACCTCCTCTCCACCCCAGGCATTTTCTATTCCTAACTTAATGTGCATGGGGCTGGGCCCAGTTCTTCCACCCTTCTGTACACTACTATTTCATTTTATGTACATGTGGCACCCCATGGGTTAATGTGCCACAATAACACCCTATGGGTTCTCTCCCCACTACACACTGACAAACACTAGCACCTCTGTGCCAGGAGGGGGAGCACAACCTGCTCTCTTAAATACTCCTGCTCATGAGGGAGAGCTCAGTTCAGTATGGGACAGTACTGTGAAGAGTACACTTAGAGCAGAGTTAGCTCAGTACAGCCCCAGCAAGGGTCGGAGGAACAGGAGGACTACAGACTGAGGAACACGTCTGGGAGCTGGAGTGATACCTTCACTCGCCCCAGAAGAGCGCACAGAACGGACACCGGATCCGGTACTGTGTCTGGCACCCACAGCACAGTGAATCCAGGAACAGTGGGATTTCTAGATGCCCATAGTACCAGTGAAAAGCAACACGGATGGGTCAGCACAGCACAGAGGGCTCAAGTTGCCTAGCCAAGTGGTACCAGCAGAACACAGAGAAAGAGTGAGGAGTCCTAGCAGCTCAGCTAGAGGCAGCAGCCAGGACACACACACAGCGTAACACGAGGAAGCTGATGACCCGGACAGGGTGGGAAGAGAGCTTAGCCCATTACAGACTCCGTGGACTATAATCTGCAACAACATCTGCAGTAAAGCTTTGGAAAACAGCAAAACTGTGAGTCTGTGTATTGATTGCAACCTTTGCCCTACATCCAGCAACAGAGAGCTCCCACCTGCAGACCTACAAACCAGCCAGCTCTGCACACAGATGAGAAGAAGCTGCAGCATCAGGAGAGAAGGAGAATTGCTCCTTTGACTACAAAACGTGAGTGTGTGTCCTTTAACCCCGTCTCCACCATCCATACCCATTATAGACTATACCATCACTGCCCCGGGGAATACAGTTCTACCCACAGGAACTATACCATCTATGCTGCCACTACATCGACCCCGGAGGTTCTACAGCAGCGGCGGCCCCCTTACTGGCTGCATATAGTGGGTGGCGTCACGATAAACTATTCTCCCCTGTAAATACACCCTTTTATTTGCCAGGGCCCGGGATACGGTCCAGACCAGGACCACCCATGACTTCCCCCCCGTAGCAGACATGGTCCGGTACCGAGTACCCTCGTCCCAGTGGGCTCGACAAACCTGGCGTCTAGAACAGGATCTACCGTGCCCGTTAAAATGGGCAGCTTGTGCCGTGATTGATGTGAAAATTGATTTTGAACTGCACCATCTAAACTGTATTTTTGAGAGTCTGCCATTTTGAAGCGTGTGGCGCGCGGGAAAGAAAGGGGGCGGTACCTTGCAGTGGCGCGAACCCAGCCTCTTCCCTTGGTGCTGATGACATCCGGCGGGGAAGAAGATCCCTGGTGCATCCCGGAACCTCCCGTAGACATCCGGACCGAAGCGGAAGACGGAGGGCGGATATTAACTAAGGGGGCCCAAGATGTCGCAGCCTGATGCACAAGACGGCAACGGAGCAGCCGGTGGAGCTGCAGCGCCGGACCCAGCGATAGTACCCGGCGGTGCAGCGGCGCAAGGAACAGCATCCATCATGCCATTCCTTATGCCGTATACTCCAGGGGCAATGTGGCTGCCCCAATACTCCGGTGAGCCTAATACACTGACTTTATGCTAAAGATTAAAGAGTATTATGTGATGTATCCCCTCACTGAAGCTCAGCGTGTAGGAATGATAATGGGACAGTTAACGGGCAATGCACGGCGTGAGGTTGCGTACTGGCTGGACACAGACAAGGACACTGTAGAGCATCTAGTAGCCAGACTGAAAGCAACGTTTGAATCTGCTGCTGATACCCGGGCTAAGATGAGGTTCTTTGTATGCCACCAGAAACCTAAACAGAGTGCCAGAGACTTTGCCTTGAACCTGCAGGAAGCACTCAAAGCCCTTAAGCTGGCAGAACCTGCTTTAGCCCCGGGAGCTGATAAAATGCTACTTGATCAATTCATAGAGGGCCTCCATTCCCCTTCCCCCGAGGACAGTTGAGCATGATACTGCTGCAGAACCCCGACATGACATTTACTGAGCTGAAAGATAGAGCTATCCATCTGCAGCAGCTGGAAGAGCCACGGGAATTAACATCTGTACCTGACACTGCAGCAGCACCTCAGCAGCCGGCAGCGCCAGTGACATCTGCCATGTCAACGACTGCTGCTGAGGCCGGGGAATATATCTCCAATGCAGCCCTCAATCAAAAGTTGGATGCCCTGACAGACACCGTGATCTCCATGGCCAAGGTCATCAAGGAACTGCGAGAGTCAAAGCCTGCACCCAAGATCGAGTTGGCGACCAGCAGAGAGGGTGTTCCGTGGATGAGGCCCAGAAGATACCCAGCAGCAAGAGGACGACCCGGCAATCGCTATCAACCGGATGGACAGCCCATTTGCCGCCGTTGCCAGAAACCCGGCCATCTTGCTTGTGAGTGTCCTTTAAAAGACGATTCCCTGGGCAGGCGGGCCGTTCCTCAGGTATGAACACTCAAGGCCCCTCAGCCTGGAATGACCGACTCGTGGGAGGAAAGCCGGTGATCTCTATTGTGTTGGATGGCATTCCCTTTAGTGCCTTGCTGGATACCAGGTTCCAGATAACATCAATCCCACTTGTTCTATATAAAAGGTACTGGGCTGATTCAGACATTACTAGTGCGCCAGATGACTGTAACTTTGATGTATGGGCTAGTAATGGACAGTTAATACCAAAGGTTGGGTTTAGAGAAATGAATATTCAGGTTGGGAAGGTAGAATTGCAGAACCAGGGTGTTATAATCAAAGATGTTAATCGGCAAGAACGTGAACCCATGATGCTGCTAGGAATGAATGTAATTGAGAAATGTTTTTCCGAAGTGTTAAGTGTTTTGCAGCAAATCGCCAAGCCTGCCGAAACTGGACAACAGAGGCTTTTGCACAAAGAGATCAAAGCCTTGATGTTGAAGCAACAGGTAGAAATCTCCGGAGGTGAGATCGGCAGTGTACGAGTAAGTGATCCAATACCCATTGTAATTCCTCCCAAAACTGAAATGTTGGTCTGGTGTAGAGCCGCAATAGGCATTAAAGGGCAAGACTATCAGGCCCTGGTAGAACCCGTGTACTCAGACAGTAGACCGACCATACTCACTGCTAGAGGAGTAGTTGACGTACACAGGGGAAGAGTGCCATTACGCCTATTGAACTGCAGAGAGGATGAGGTCACATTACCAAAGTATGCTACCATGGCTAAGTTGTACACGGTTGATAACAATAACATCACAGCCTCCGAGCCCTTGAACCCATCAAGTCAGGCAGATGACAATGGCTCAGGAGAGAAGCTGGAGGATTGGTGCCAAAAGTTGCATGTAGGTACCAGTTCTACACCTCCCCGTCACGAGCATGGAGTATACCGGTTAGTGAAGGAATATGAGCAAATATTCAGTAAACACCCGTTAGACTTTGGGCAGATTAAAGGGGTAGAGCACACTATACCCACAGGTAACCATCAACCTATAAAAGAGAGGTATAGACCATTACCACCCGCTCACTACCAAACCACCAAAGACATGCTCAGAGAAATGAAATCTGCAGGGGTAATAAGAGACAGTTATAGCCCCTGGGCAGCACCTCTAGTGTTAGTTAAAAAGAAGGACGGGACCATGAGAATGTGCGTAGATTATCGGCAGATTAATCGCATCACACATAAGGACGCATACCCATTACCTAGGATTGGGGAGTCATTAGCTGTATTAAGATCTGCTAACTACTTTTCCACCCTTGATCTGACTAGTAGGTACTGGCAGGTTCCTGTGGCCGAGGCCGACAAGGAGAAGACAGCATTTACTACGCCGATGGGCCTCAGTGAGTTTAATTGTATGCCGTTCGGACTCTGCAACGCACCCGGGACCTTCCAACGTCTGATGGAGAGCTGCTTAGGACACAAAAACTTTGAAACTGTCCTCCTGTACTTAGATGACGTCATAGTCTACTCCAAGGACGTATGAGCAACATCTACAAGACCTGACAGAAGTGTTCGAAGCTTTATCGAAATATGGCATGAAGATCAAGCCATCCAAGTGTCACCTTCTCAAACCAAAGGTACAGTACCTGGGGCATGTCGTGAGTTCAGAGGGAGTAGCACCGGATCCTGATAAAGTCACAGTGATAAGGGATTGGCCAAGACCTACGAACGTGAAAGAAGTGAGGCAATTCCTGGGCCTGGTAGGCTATTATAGAAGATTTATCAGAGGATTCACGAAGCTAGCGGCTCCCCTGCATTCTGGTAGGACGATCAAAAAAAGTCTTCGTCCTGTAATACCCTTGTACGGTGGGATGAGGAAAGAGAAGATTCCTTCAACAAGCTGAAGCGTGCACTGACGGGAGAAGAGATCCTGGCATACCCTGATTACCATCAACCCTTCATTTTATACACGGATGCCAGCAACGTGGGACTGGGAGCAGTATTGTCACAGAAGCAAGGAGGCAAATAGAGAGTTATTGCCTTTGCAAATAGGAAGCTCCGGCCTACAGAAAGAAATCCCGAGAGCTACAGCTCCTTCAAGTTAGAGCTACTGGCTGTAGTTTGGGCTGTGACTGAACGGTTTAAATATTACTTGGCAGGTGCAGAATTCACCATCTACACGGATAACAACCCGTTGACTCACCTGGATACAGCAAAATTAGGAGCTCTGGAGCAGCGATGGATAGCCCGGCAATCTAATTACAACTTTGTCATCAAATACAGAGCAGGTCGCAAGAACGGGAACGCAGATGCCTTGTCACGGCCGCACCTGAAAGACGTGGAAGAGGAACCGGAAGAGTTGGAAGAGATTGAACTACCGGCCTTTCATCATTCAAAGGAAGAAAAGTACCAACCCGGCATCTATCAGAGAGAGCAGAAAGTAAATCTTAACCACGGATGGGCTGAAACCCAAGATAATGATCCAGCTGTGAAGCTAGTGAAAGAACTGCTTACGCAACAAGGTGCAAGCCCTGATCAGAATGCCCCAGCTGAAGCTATACAGCTATGGAAAGATAGAGGCAAGTTGTTTCTGCATCAAGGGAAGCTCTGCAGGATGCATACCAATCCTAAAACGCATGAACTGGTCTGGCAGATTATCGTGCCCAAGCGAGTCACTCAAATGGTCTTAGAAGCGTACCATGACGGCGCAGGTCATTTTGGATGGAAGAAGTTAGAAGCGATCCTGAGAGAAAGATTTTATTGGGTTGGCATGAGAAGGTCAATTGAATGTTGGTGTAGAATATGTGCCGCATGCAACCTCAGAAGGAAGGATCCACAGAAAGCTTTGCTTCAACCAATAGTAACCAAGCAGACACTTGAGCTAGTCGCGTTAGACCACATCAAGTTGTCACCAAGCCGGTCAGGCTATGTCTATGCCTTAACCATCGTGGACCATTATTCACGCTTCTTAGTGGTAGTACCAGTCAAGGATCTGACAGCGAAGACGGCAGCAAAAGCATTCCAGACGCATTTCTGTAGACCACATGGTTACCCAGAACAAGTCCTTGCAGACCAAGGTCCAGCTTTTGAATCAGAACTGTTCAAGGAATTCTGCAATATGTACGGTTGTAAGAAGATTCTCTGGGCCAGGAAGGGGAGCACAACCTGCTCTCTTAAATGCTCCTGCTCATGAGGGAGAGCTCAGTTCAGTACGGGACAGTACTGTGAAGAGTACACTTAGAGCAGAGTTAGCTCAGTGCAGGCCCAGCAAGGGACACACACACAGCGTAACACGAGGAAGCTGATGACCCGGACAGGGTGGGAAGAGAGCTTAGCCCCCTTACAGACTCCGTGGACTATAATCTGCAACAACATCTGCAGTAAAGCTTTGGAAAACAGCAAAACTGTGAGTCTGTGTATTGATTGCAACCTTTGCCCTACATCCAGCAACAGAGAGCTCCCACCTGCAGAGCTACAAGCCTGCCAGCTCTGCACACAGATTAGAAGAAGCTGCAGCATCAGGAGAGAAGAAGAATTGCACCTTTGACTACAAAACGTGAGTGTGTGTCCTTTAACCCCGTCTCCACCATCCATACCCATTATAGACTATACCATCACTGCCCTGGGGAATACAGTTCTACCCACAGGAACTATACCATCTATGCTGCCACTACATCGTCCCCGGAGGTTCTGCAGCAGCAACGGCCCCCTTACTGGCCGCATATAGTGGGTGGCGTCACTATAAACTATTCTCCCCTGTAAATACACCCTTTTATTTGCCAGGGCCCGGGACACGGTCCGGACCAGGACCACCCGTGACTTCCCCCCGTAGCAGACACGTTCCGGTACCGAGTACCCTCGTTCCAGTGGGCTCGACATACAAAACTGGCTTTTATTTACATGTTAATTTTTTGCAATATCATCTTGTACCTACTGAACCTATTCTCCATACCTGGACGGGGTTGACCCTGATTGCTACGCCTAGATCTACGTAATATTGGAGTCTCAGGTGGTGTACTTACTGTAGGTGGGTTAGGTAACTGTCTACATGGCCTTTGTCTCGCAAGAGGGCTGGCAGTTGCACCGATTGCAGGATCCTCTGGTTCTCTGGCAATGGGTGTTTCTTCTAGACCTTGAACTTCTTGGGGTTGGTAAAAGTGAATAACTGGGACTATCACTGCTCCTCCACATTGGGGCCAATCTACTGGAAAGTCTCCAAGCATCGTATGAATCACTCTTTCCTTTGATGGATCTGGAGTAGTGATGAGCGAGCATGCTCGCCACTACTCGGTACTCGCACGAGTATCACTGTACTCGGGCTACTCGGCGAGCACCGAGTAATCTCGCGATACTCGTGCTGTGCTCGTGGTCGTCATCTCTGCATGTTGGCGCTCTTTTGAGAGCCAGCCCACGTGCAGGGATTGGCTGGCAGACCACTGCAATGCCACAGCCCTGTTAGTTGTGGCATTGCAGTGATTGGCCGGCCTGCACAGCGTGACCGAACCTTTATAAGACCCGGCCGCGCTGTGCTCTGCACACAGGCATCCAGACAGTGAGTGTAGGGAGAGTGTCTGCTGCTGCTTAGGGACAGATTTGCGGCCCTCATAGGTAGATCCGGAGCAGGGCTGCAAACTGCTGCTGCTGACCACAACAGTCCTTCTCAGGACTAATCTAGGAGGATATAGGCAGGGTGATCCAGATCGGTATCCAAGCTTTTCTGTGACCATAACAGTCACCAGACTGTTGTACTTACTAGCTTGATCCAGGTTAGGACATAGGGACTAAAATTCTCATCTCCTGTGACCATTAGAGTCACCAGACTGGTGTACGTACTACCTTGATACAGGTTAGGGACTAAAATCCTAATCTGTGACCATTAGAGTCACCAGACTGGTGTACGTACTACCTTGATACAGGTTAGGGTCTAAAATCCTAATCTGTGACCATTAGAATCACCAGACTGGTGTACGTACTACCTTGATACAGGTTAGGGACTAAAATCCTCATCTCCTGTGACCATTAGAGTCACCAGACTGGTGTACGTACTACTTTGATACAGGTCAGGGACTAAAATCCTAATCTGTGACCATTAGAGTCACCAGACTGGTGTACGTACTACCTTGATACAGGTTAGGGACTAAAATCCTCATCTCCTGTGACCATTAGAGTCACCAGACTGGTGTACGTACTACCTTGATACAGGTTAGGGACTAAAATCCTCATCTCCTGTGACCATTACAGTCACCAGACTGGTGTACGTCATACCTTGATACAGGTTAGGGACTCAAATCCTAATCTCCTGTGATCTGAACAGTCACCAGACTGGTGTACGTCATACCTTGATACAGGTTAGGGCCTAAAATCCTAATCTCCTGTGATCTGAACAGTCACCAGACTGGTGTACATCATGCCTTGATACAGGTTAGGGACTAAAATCCTAATCTCCTGTGATCTGAACAGTCACCAGACTGGTGTACGTCATACCTTGATACAGGTTAGGGACTAAAATCCTAATCTGTGACCATTACAGTCACCAGACTGGTGTACTTACTACCTTAATACAGGTTAGGGACTAAAATCCTAATCTCCTGTGATCTGAACAGTCACCAGACTGGTGTATGTCATACCTTGATACAGGTTAGGGCCTAAAATCCTAATCTCCTGTGATCTGAACAGTCACCAGACTGGTGTACGTCATACCTTGATACAGGTTAGGGACTAAAATCATACTCTCCTGTGACCATTGCATTCACCAGACTAGTGTACTTAATACCTTGATACAGGTTAGGGACTAAAATCCTAATCTCCTGTGATCTGAACAGTCACCAGACTGGTGTACGTCATACCTTGATACAGGTTAGGGCCTAAAATCCTAATCTCCTGTGATCTGAACAGTCACCAGACTGGTGCACGTCATACCTTGATACAGGTTAGGGACTAAAATCCTAATCTGAGACCATTGCATTCACCAGACTGGTGTACTTAATACCTTGATACAGGTTAGGGCCTAAAATCCTAATCTCCTGTGATCTGAACAGTCACCAGACTGGTGTACGTCATACCTTGATACAGGTTAGGGACTAAAATCCTCATCTGTTACCATTACAGTCACCAGACTGGTGTACTTACTACCTTAATACAGGTTAGGGACTAAAATCCTAATCTCCTGTGACCATTGCATTCACCAGACTGGTGTACTTAATACCTTGATACAGGTTAGGGACTAAAATCCTAATCTCCTGTGATCTGAACAGTCACCAGACTGGTGTGTACGTCATACCTTGATACAGGTTAGGGACTAAAATCCTAATCTGTGACCATTACAGTCACCAGACTGGTGTACTTACTACCTTAATACAGGTTAGGGACTAAAATCCTAATCTCCTGTGATCTGAACAGTCACCAGACTGGTGTACGTCATACCTTGATGCAGGTTAGGGCCTAAAATCCTAATCTCCTGTGATCTGAACAGTCACCAGACTGTGTGTACGTCATACCTTGATACAGGTTAAGGACTAAAATCCTAATCTGTGACCATTACAGTCACCAGACTGGTGTACTTACTATCTTAATACAGGTTAGGGACTAAAATCCTAATCTCCTGTGATCTGAACAGTCACCAGACTGGTGCACGTCATACCTTGATACAGGTTAGGGACTAAAATCCTAATCTCCTGTGATCTGAACAGTCACCAGACTGGTGTACGTCATACCTTGATACAGGTTAGGGCATAAAATCCTAATCTCCTGTTATCTGAACAGTCACCAGACTGGTGCACGTCATACCTTGATACAGGTTAGGGACTAAAATCCTAATCTGTGACCATTACAGTCGCCAGACTGGTGTACTTACTACCTTAATACAGGTTAGGGACTAAAATCCTTATCTCCTGTGACCATTGCATTCACCAGACTGGTGTACTTAATACCTTGATACAGGTTAGGGACTAAAATCCTAATCTCCTGTGATCTGACAGTCACCAGACTGGTGTATGTCATACCTTGATACAGGTTAGGGCTAGGGATGGGCGAATCTACTCGCTAGGACTCGTTACTCGACGAGTAGTAAGGGACTCGCAGGACTCGGTACTCGGCGAGTTTCCCAGTGATTACTCGCACGAGTCCAATGCAAATCAATATCAATCCTAGTTTTGTCAGAAACGCTGACAAAACTAGGATTGCCATTGTTTGCATTAGACTCGTGCGAGTAATCACTGGCTACTGTGCCAGTGATAGCAGGGAAACTCGCAAAGTAACTGCTGTTTCTTTGCCAGCCGAGTCCAGCTGTCTTCTCTGTGCAGCTCCAGGGTCCTAGAGCCCGCCTGCTGCCTGATGTAGCAGTGCTGAGATTGTTCTCAGTCTGCTCATCCCTGTGCATCTATGCACAGGGGATGTAGCAGAGAGGACATCGCGTTTTGGACTACGTCGGACGGAAGAGGATTTTTTTAATTAAAGATGGAGTCCCTAATGGCTTTTTTTTTTATTTCAAATAAAAAATTTTCTCTGTGTTGTGTTTTTTTAACCCTTTATTGGAGATTCTTAGTGGCTGGGTCAAACGTGGCCTGACATTAAGAATCTCGGGCTTAATACCAGCTTGTATAACAAAGCTGGTATTAACCCCTTTATTACCCAGCGTGCCACCGCCACCAGGGCCGCTGGAAGAGCGGGGTTCAGCGCCAGAGGATGGCGCTTCAATGAAAGCGCCATCTTCTGGGGCGGCTGCGGGCTGCAATTTGCAGCGGGGGGTGCCCAGAAAGCTTGGGCATCCCTGCGCTGCGGATTCCAGCCCCCAGCTGCTTAGCTGTACCTGGCTAGACATAGAAATTGCGCGGAGCCCCACGCATTTTTTTTTTTATTATTTAATGAATTTCAGAGTCAGAGGCTCAGAGTCAGAGTCTCGGAGTCGGAGTCTCCTCAGAGTCGGAGTCTCAGAGTCGGAGTCACCTCAGAGTCGGAGTCGCCTCAGAGTCGGAGTCACCTCGGAGTCGGAGTCGTCTCGGAGTCGGAGTCGTCTCGGAGTCGGAGTCGTCTCGGAGTCGACTCGGAGTCGGAGTCGTCTCGGAGTCGGAGTCGTCTCGGAGTCGGAGTCGGAGTCGTCTCGGAGTCGGAGTCGTCTCGGAGTCGAGTCGGAGTCGGAGTCGTCTCGGAGTCGAGTCGGAGTCGGAGTCGACTTCGTCTCGGAGTCGTCTCGGAGTCGGAGTCGTCTCGGAGTCGAGTCGGAGTCGTCTCGGAGTCGGAGTCGGAGTCGTCTCGGAGTCGGAGTCGGAGTCGTCTCGGAGTCGGAGTCGTCTCGGAGTCGAGTCGGAGTCGGAGTCGCCTCGGAGTCGAGTCGGAGTCGGAGTCGACTTCGTCTCGGAGTCGTCTCGGAGTCGGAGTCGTCTCGGAGTCGGAGTCGTCTCGGAGTCGAGTCGGAGTCGTCTCGGAGTCGGAGTCGGAGTCGTCTCGGAGTCGGAGTCGGAGTCGTCTCGGAGTCGGAGTCGTCTCGGAGTCGAGTCGGAGTCGGAGTCGTCTCGGAGTCGAGTCGGAGTCGGAGTCGACTTCGTCTCGGAGTCGTCCCGGAGTCGGAGTCGTTTCGGAGTCGGAGTCGTCTCGGAGTCGGAGTCGTCTCGGAGTCGAGTCGGAGTCGTCTCGGAGTCGGAGTCGGAGTCGTCTCGGAGTCGGAGTCGGAGTCGTCTCGGAGTCGGAGTCGTCTCGGAGTCGGAGTCGTCTCGGAGTCGAGTCGGAGTCGTCTCGGAGTCGGAGTCGGAGTCGTCTCGGAGTCGGAGTCGGAGTCGTCTCGGAGTCGGAGTCGTCTCGGAGTCGGAGTCGTCTCGGAGTCGAGTCGGAGTCGGAGTCGTCTCGGAGTCGAGTCGGAGTCGGAGTCAACTTCGTCTCGGAGTCGTCTCGGAGTCGGAGTCGTCTCGGAGTCGGAGTCGTCTCGGAGTCGAGTCGGAGTCGTCTCGGAGTCGGAGTCGGAGTCGTCTCGGAGTCGGAGTCGGAGTCGTCTCGGAGTCGGAGTCGTCTCGGAGTCGAGTCGGAGTCGGAGTCGTCTCAGAGTCGGAGTCGTCTCGGAGTCGGAGTCGTCTCGGAGTCGTCTGAGTCGGAGTCGTCTCTGAGTCGGAGTCATCTCGGAGTCAGAGTCGTCTCGGAGTCGTCTCGGAGTCGGAGTCGTCTCGGAGTCGGAGTCAAAAAAATGCGTGGGGCTCCGCGCAATTTCTATGTCTAGCCAGGTACAGCTTATCAGCTGGGGGCTGGAATCCGCAGCGCAGGGATGCCCAAGCTTTCTGGGCACCCCCCGCTGCAAATTGCAGCCAGCAGCCGCCCCAGAAGATGGCGCGTTCATTGAAGCGCCATCCTCTAGCGCTGAACCCCGCTCTTCCAGCGGCCCTGGTGGCGGTGGCACGCTGGGTAATAGAGGTTAGGGCCAGCTTTGTATTATCAGCTGGCCCTAAGCCCGAAATTTATGGCGGTCACGCCAATATTAGACATGACCGCCATGAATTTCTATTAAATTGTTTTAAAAAAAAACACAACACAGAGAAATTTTTTTATTAGAAATAAAAAAAAAAAGCCATTAGGGACTCCATCTTTAATTAAAAAAATCCTCTTCCGTCCGACGCAGTCCAAAACGCGATGTCCTCTCTGCTACATCCCCTGTGTATAGATATAGATGTCTATGCACAGGGAATGAGCAGACTGAGAACAATCTCAGCACTGCTACATCATCTCTGTGCACAGACATTCATGTCTGTACACAGGGTATGATCAGACTGAGAACAATCTCAGCACTGCTACATAAGGCAGCAGGCGGGCTCTAGGACCCTGGAGCTGCACAGAGCAGACAGGACTCTTCTCTTATCTGTGCGAGTTTCCCAGCGATTACAGTTACAAAGTAAACTAGTCCAATGCAAATAAATGACAAAAGTAGGATTGCTTCAGGCTGAAGCTTCCGAGACACATCTGCGATTTGTAAATCTCACACTACTCGCTATTACTCGCTTCCCCATTCATTAACATTGGACTTGCTAGACTCGCAACGAGTAGCGAGTCCTGGGCTCGGACTCGCTAGAGTCAAGCGATTCCGAGTAATTTAGGATTCGCCCATCACTAGTTAGGGCCTAAAATCCTAATCTCCTGTGATCTGAACAGTCACCAGACTGGTGTACGTCATACCTTGATACAGGTTAGGGACTAAAATCCTAATCTGTGACCATTACAGTCACCAGACTGGTGTACTTACTACCTTAATACAGGTTAGGGACTAAAATCCTAATCTCCTGTGATCTGAACAGTCACCAGACTGGTGCACGTCATACCTTGATACAGGTTAGGGACTAAAATCCTAATCTCCTGTGATCTGAACAGTCACCAGACTGGTGCACGTCATACCTTGATACAGGTTAGTATGTTAATCAGATTAAGACGGCATCACCACAAGCGTAGGTGCAGGCAGAAAATAATATACTTACAGAAATGGTTATCTGCCGCGACACTACTATTACATGATTAAAGAAAATGAATGAGTGGCACTAGAAACAAGAGGATCAATGGATATGATGTATAAGTGAATTGCAGAATTTGCCCAATGCTAAATATGATAAAAATGGAGATCTTAGTTTCAATAGTGGCCACTAGAGAGTAAGCTTGGCATCCACTTACAAGGAGCCTCCACTGCCAAGTCCTAACACTATGCCCTGGTGAAATTGTGAAATGTGAGTGGGTTTATATGCCCAAAGATGTAATTGATAACAATGAATAGGTGTGTGTAGGGCTCTCACAATGGTGTCCAAGTGTGGATACCAAACTAAGGAAAGGGGGAAGGGGAAAATAATATAGTGGGAGCTCAGTCAAAAATAAGCAATATGTAAATCAGATTAAGACGGCATCACCACAAGCGTAGGTGCAGGCAGAAAATAATATACTTACAGAAATGGTTATCTGCCGCGACACTACTATTACATGATTAATGAAAATGAATGAGTGGCACTAGAAACAAGAGGATCAATGGATATGATGTATAAGTGAATTGCAGAATCTGCCCAATACTAAATATGATAAAAATGGAGATCTTAGTTTCAATAGTGGCCACTAGAGAGTAAGCTTGGCATCCACTTACAAGGAGCCTCCACTGCCAAGTCCTAACACTATGCCCTGGTGAAATTGTGAAATGTGAGTGGGTTTATATGCCCAAAGATGTAATTGGAAACAATGAATAGGTGTGTGTAGGGCTCTCACAATGGTATCCAAGTGTGGATACCAAACTAAGGAAAGGGGGAAGGGGAAATAATATAGTGGGAGCTCAGTCATAAATAAGCAATATGTAAATCAGATTAAGACGGCACCACCACAAGCGTAGGTGCAGGCAAAAAATAATATACTTACAGAAATGGTTATCTGTTCACCCCTGCTCGCTGGACTGGGTATTAAGTCTCTGACTTCAAGCTCAATCAGGCTTCTTAAAACAACAGTTCACATTTACATTCATGTGATTATTGCCCAAGTGCTGCAAGAAAAGGCACAATAAACAACTATTTACAGTGGTACAATATACCGGCTTAACTCTGTCCTTCGTTACTTCTGCTGACCCGGATCGCGTACCACCCTCAGGGTCATGCATGGTGTTCATATGTTATGGTATCACCCCAATATAGATCCCAGTCCAGGTGGCCTTGAGGGAGGTGGGACTCCACATCTCTCTGTCCCACGAAAACCTCCGAGTAGAGGCCTTCCTCCTGGGCAAAACCGTACCCGGTTCCCAGGTTGAAAACAGTAACGACCATCTTTTTGCGTTGGTTTAGGGGTCGCGTTGGCTGAGTGCGGGCGAAGGCACGGCCAGGCGGGTCTCCATCTTGTTTGCCCACCATGCCTCTCGCCACCTCTGCCATTCAGCTTCGTCATCTTGAGCAGGCTGCATAAACCAAAGCTGTCCCACGGGTTACCAGGAGTGCTCGGTGTCAGCCAAGGGTTGGATCGCTCTCATTGCTCCTGCCTCGACCCGTACCATTGGTGATTCAGCCCTCCATAACTCGTGGGGCTCGGTCTCCTCGGCATTACCGATGGCGCCCTCTTCCGGATCCTCCTCCTCTCCAACGCTGGCGGGAGCCTCAGAACAGTCATCCTCCTCCTCCACCGTCATGTCGAGTTCCTCGGGAAACCAGATGAGATTCTCTGGCTTGGCATCCTCCTCCTCTCCGTGCTTCACTGTGGTCGGGGTCGTTGGTTTAGGGATCGCTGTGCTGGATGCATTGGGCTCTTTGAGGGTGTAAACTTCACAGGCTACCGGGTGTTCGGTTTTTGTTGCTACTGTCACCCCCCGGTTCCGGGTCTGACCGGGCTCCCCTTCTCTGCTCCATGGACCGACTCAGCTGGAGGACACTCCCAGAGCAGCACGGTCAGCTCGGATGTCTTCCTCGACCTCCCGGATTAAGTCTCTGAGTCTGGGGACTGCCATCTTTTCCAGGCCGCACACAGGTAATGGGTCCGGAGTCTGCCAAGGTGTCTCGCTCTGACTTCCGGCCGCTCCCTGTTTACTTTTTATAGTCCTGAGCTGGTGCGGTATGGTTCCTGGCCCGCCCCCTTGCTTGTTTGATGGCAAGGGGGGCGGGGAGGCAGTTTGGCGCCTTTTGCATGGCCCTGCTGACTTGAGGGGCCGAGGCATGCCCCTGGGCCAGCACATATTCTTTTATATACGCAGATCTGCTTATTGGAATAGTTCAGTCAATTAGCCTCGGGTCTTCCCGGGGCCAGCCACTGCACTTCGTTGATCTTCGGCAGAACAGAGAGGCAGGACTTATCTTCATGCCTTTCAGCCGCGCAGCCGCGATCCTCTTCCCGTGCTGTGGCGTAGTAATGGCGGCCCAATTTTTTACAGTGCACAAAACAGTCAATAGAGTCCAAGTTGAAGTACACAGTACTCGTTTTAGCGGACACAGGATCCTGTTCGTGACGCCAGAAATGAGTCAGTTGACAGGGTAGGGGATACCGGGACAGGTGGTTACTTCAGTGGTTCCGTGCCCTGGACCCTCGATGGCGGGTTGGGGGTGATGATGATGGGGGAATGGTAATGTGACGCCACCTGTGGTACCTGGTAATAGGGTTACCAGCGCTGCGGCCGGCCGCTGAGGTGATGTGAATGCAGCTTTGGTAGTACAGCTCTCCACAGGTGGAGCTTTACCTCAGGGCAGCGGGTTGAATGAGGGGAGTAGTAGTCCTCACCTCGATATTGTAGAAGCCCTCTGGATGGCGGATTGAAGGATACCGGACACCAGATCAGCTCAAACTGTTCTTTACTTGTACCAGGTGGAAAATGGTACATGATACAGTCTGGTTGAACGGGGTTCGTAGCCGCAGATTTTGGAGGACTTTCTACTAGCTGCCCCAGCTCTGGTATGCCGGTGGTGACCTGGGCCTCCACCTGGCTCCATACAGTCCTGGAGTAACCCCCCTTCAGAGTCTGGTTCACCCCTCTCCTAAGAGGTGCCCTCTTGTTGCAGCTGCAGGGCGCCCTGCGTCTGCCTTCGCTGCTCTCCTTACACCGTCTGCCTGACACTATTGTCACTCCCTGTCTCCCGCTTTATAGGCTCCATCCCCTGTGTTAAAGTGGCCTACTGTTTGGATGCAGGGTGCAGACTCTGTAGGGTCCTCCATATCCAAGGCTACGGAGGCACTACACCTGCTGTTTGGGTTGCAGTACCTCCCTGTGGCGCCTTGCCATAGGGGCGCCACATTAATTACACTGATCAGTAATTACAGTAAAACCACCAGCCAGCATGTTATTGTGTAGGTCCCACCATGTGCCACCAAAACAGCTGTGACCTGTCAAGACTTGGAGTCCACACGTTCTATTAAGACTACTTTCACATCTGCGTTTTTTCAAATGCAGCAGAATTCCTCCTTTAGGGCTCGGACACACTCTCCTAGTTATATGCGAGTCTCTCGGACAAGACTCGGAAGAGGCTGGAGCAGTGACCCTGAACGGCCTCTCCCTCTCTGGACGGGGAGTGTGGAGCTGCACAAAACCACAATCAGCTGACAGTCCCGTCCAGACAGGGAGAAGCCGTTCAGGGTCACTGCTCCAGCCTCTTCCGAGTCTCGTCCGAGAGACTCGCATGTAATGAAGAGAGTGTGTCCGAGACCTTATTGAGAAATCCTGATCCGGCAACATTGCGTTCTCTACAATGTTTGTTTTAAAACTGCAATTAGCAGCGGTTTTTGTCCGAAGCCTGAAGTTTCGGATTTGCCATATCTGGATGAAACCACAAGTCACCGCACATTTCCAGAACCCTCATTACAAGTACACTTGGCAAAACGCAATATTGTTGGATCTGTTTTTTTTTTTTTTTATTTAAAAAGGTGGAATTCTGCCGGATTTAAACAAACACAGTAAGAGATATACATACCATAGAGGTTGTTAAATGGTACTTTCACACTCTGCCTGTTGTATCCTATACTGCCCTATAACATGAGAAATGATGCTCCCATGTATATTTCTGCATGGCTAAGGAGAAATGGCTATTAACTGTCAGTGTCCTCTGTATCCTGATCCATGTATCATACTTTTATCTATTTTTTGCACTTTTTGTACTTGCTATTTTACCTTTTTGATGAAATTAATAAAAGCATCTTAAAATTCAGCACTTGATTGTCCATACTAATTATTTAGGTGTAAACTCTCTATATCCAAAAAATTATGTGTAAAACAATATGTAAGAGAGTCCTATTACGGATTAATAATTTTCCATGTATAATCTGGTTGGTGAAAATTACTTTGGATTGTTGGCTAGTAAGGAGATCAGGGTGGTGAAGTATGTCTGAAAAGCAGAGATATAGGTTCTTAGCATAAACTTATAGTGGATAAAGTTTTCTGGTGTGTGGGTTTTCCACCATAGATATTCAACACTCCGAGAGCATCGCTGGAGGAGTCGTGTTTTCGATGTGGGCCAAGGCTGTTTTACTTTCTGTTTGGAGGTTCTGAGGGTGAGGGGCGCTACTTGGTCCAGAGAGCTTCTGAGAGAGTCATTGTAGTGATTCACAGCCAGATCCGGACAGGAGAAGGAAAAGATTGGGGACAGTGATGAGAGTAGAGAGTCTGTGAGTGTATGAGTGTTAATGGCCTGAAAATTTCTGAATGTTTGATAGGTTGGAGTGTGCTGGGGTGGGTGAGGATTTGTGAGCCTGAAGGAGAGAATGGGTGGTCAGAGAGAGAGAGAGAGGTGAGTTATCTAAGAAGGAGGTTAAATATAGCTGGACAAAGACCAGGTCAAGGGTGTTACCATCTTTGTGTGTCTCAGAGGTTGAGAGCTGTGAGAGGCTAAGAGAGGTGGATAGAGATAGGAGCTGGGATGCAGATGGGTTGATTGGGCTGTTTATGGGGATGTTGAAGTCTCCCAGAATAAGGGTTGGTAACTCTGAACACATGAAGTGCGGCAGCTACGAAGAGAAATGGTATGGTAATCCTCATGACTTTATCAATAAAGTCAAAGCCAAATACAGCCTATTTAAAGTGCATTTTTGGGGTAACGGACACCCTTTAAATTTATTACACCGGTAAATATAAATTCAGCAATACTAAACATATATAGTTATTGGTAATTTTGTCGAATGAAAATATGGTATGGAAAAAAGAATTGTGGGCCTCCATATTCTGGGACCCAACATTTTAATTTTTACTGTTGATCTAGCAAATTCAGGGCTTAATATTTGCAGGATAAAGTATAGTTTTTATCAGTACCTTTTGCAGGATGTATAACATTCTACATATTTTTTAGGGAGGTTGATGAAGATTTAAAAGAAAAATTTACCAGCTTGGCAAGGTCTGCCAAAGTGGGTGAAGCATGGCTGGGATGGATTTTGTTCGCACCAACTTGCCGAATTCATCGTAAGTTACGTCACTTTAGTGATTGGAGTAGCATTTCATGAGAGGCACATAACAATGAGAAAATGTGCCAAATGGGGACGAGTGAGTACTGAAATATTCGGACTCGCTATACTCGCAACGAGTAGGTCCCGATACTCCTTACAAGTATAGCGAGTCCAATGTAAGTCAATGGGGAAGCAAGATGGAGTCTCAAATGGTATTTTTTGTGTTATTTCCAATAAAATATTTTTTCTCTGTGTTGTGTTTTTTTTTTTTTAAGTCTTATAAAAATTCATGGCAGTCGTGTCTAATATTGGCATGACCCCATGAATTTCGGGCTTAGGGCCAGCTGATAACACGAAGCTGGCCCTAACCTCTTTATTACCCAGTGAGCCACTGCACCAGGGCCCTGGATGATTTGGATACAGCTCCAGAAGTTGGCCATTCTCTGAACACGCCATTTTCTGGGGTAGCTGCGGACTGCAATTCGCAGCGGGGGGGGGGAGAGCAGAAAGCTTGGGCCTCCCTGCGCTGCGGATTCCAGCCCCCCAGCTGCCTAGTTGTACCTGGCTGGACATAGAAATTGCGCGAAGCCCGAGGCATTTTTTTTTTATTGGTTAGTGCTGAGTGGTTAGCACTGTATGGTGGCTCAGTGGTTAGCACTGTACACGGTGGCTTAGTGGCTAGCATTGTATTGTGTCTCAGTGGTTAACACTGTATGGTGGCTGAGTGGTTAGCACGGTATACTGTGGCTCAGTAGTTAGCACCGTATACTGTGGTTCAGGGTTAGCACAGTGGGGGGTGAGAGATAGAAGTGCAGGGTGGGGGGCAGTGAAGCAAATGAGGGTAGAACAGTGTAGAGCGAGGGAGAGCGGAGCAGGCAACAGGGCAGTGGCGCGGGGGTGAGTGGGGTAGAGCGGGTGCACAGCGCAGCAGAGTGTGGTAGAGCAAGAAGAACAGAGCAAGGGTGAGTGGGGAGAGCAGGGGAGAGCGGAGGGACATCTGCAGTAGAGTGAGGGGACAATGGAGCAGAGTGGGGGCGAGAGGGTCAGAGCAAGGGAGAGCAGAGCAGAGGTGAGCAAGGGAACACCGCAGCAGAGCAAGGGGACAGCGTAGTAGAGCAGGGGGAAAGCACAGCAGAGCGGGGGAACAGTGCACCAGAGCAAAAAGTGCAGAGCAGGGAGAGTGGAGAAGAGCAGAGGCGAGCGGGGGACAGCCACAGTAGGGCGAGGGGACAATGGAGCAGAGCACAGGTGAGTGGAGCAGAGGGGGGGCAGTACAGCAGAGCAGGGAGACAATGGAGCAGAGAGTTGGGGCAGTGGAGCATTGTGGGGGGCCAGAACAGGAGAGAGGGGCATTGGAGTAGAGGGGGGCAGTGGAGCATTGTGGGGGGCAGTGGAGCAGGGCAGGGGGGCAGTGGAGCAGAGGGGGTGCAGTGGAGGAGAGGGGGGTGGAGTAGAGCAGAGGGGGGGTGCAGTGGAGCAGAGGAAGGATCAGGTGGAGTAGAGGAAGGGTCAGGTGGAGCATAGGAAGGGGCAGTGGAGGAGAGGAAGGGGGGCAGAGAGGGGGGCAGTAGAGCAGAGGAAGGGGCAGTGGAGGAGAGGAAGGGGGCAGAGAGGGGGGCAGTACAGCAGAGCAGGGAGACAGTGGAGCAGAGAGTTGGGGCAGTGGAGCATTGTGGGTGGGCATTGGAGCAGAGAGTGGACAGCGCATCATTGTGGGGGGGCAGTGGAGCAGAGAGGGGGCAGCACAGCAGAGGGGGCAGTAGAGCAGTGGGTGGGCAGTGGAGCATTGTGGGGGGCAGTGCAGCATTGTGGGGGGCAGTGGAGCAGAGGGGGGCAGTGGGGCAGAGGGGGCAGCCCAGCATTGTGGGGGGCAGTGGAGCAGAGGGAGGCAGCGCAGCATTGTGGGGGGGGCAGCGCAGCATTGTGGGGGGACAGTGCAGCATTGTGGGGGGCAGCGCAGCATTGTGGGGGGCAGTGGAGCATTGTGGGGGGGAAGTGGAGCATTGTGGGGGGGCAGTGGAGCAGAGGGGGCAGCACAGCATTGTGGGGGGGTCAGTGGAGCATTCTGGGGGGGCAGTGGAACAGAGAGGGGGCAGCGCAGCAGAGGGTGGGCAGTGGAGCAGAGCGAGGGGGGCAAAGCGGGGGGTGAGCAGTGGATACTGGGGGAGAGCAGGGGGAGCTGCTGTCTATACCTGTTCTCTGCTCCCCACTGTGCGAAAGGGCCTTTGGTGATGGCAGAGTCATGTGATGTGTAACTCCGCCCACAACTGTGACATCACCACAGGTCCCCAGCTTTTGCAATGCAGGCACCTGGCGGGGATGATCGGGTGGCGTGTGAGTGGGGGA
This sequence comes from Allobates femoralis, assembly GCA_033576535.1. Lineage (NCBI taxonomy): Eukaryota > Metazoa > Chordata > Amphibia > Anura > Aromobatidae > Allobates > Allobates femoralis. The sequence goes on from JARQOC010000001.1 coordinate 546,230,467, forward strand.
CATTGGGTGGAATGTTGGGAGCGGGTGACGGGTAGTGGAGGGGGTGTGTGGGGACCTGGTGGGGTAGATTTGGTGATGGAGGTGGGTACAGTGTGGCTGACAGCCGGGAGTGTGCTGACCGCGGGAGTCCCAATAGGGTGGAGTGGCACATCTTGGGCGGCGCAGTGCGTGTCGGAATATCGACATACGCCTGGAAGCGTGTGACACATATCATGTGACCTTAGTTGATTATATAGTAGATATATATATGTTTACTCCTTTTTTTTTTTTTTTTTTTTAAAGAAAATATTTCTTTTGAAGAGTTATCTAGCAGCCTGACCTCACACTGCCCCTGGTCCTCACTCAGCTGAGCTTTCCTGGGTGCTGCTCCAGAGACTGCTTCATATCTGACCAGGGCAGCGGCCCTAGAGACTGTCACACTCAGCAGCATCTTTAGCAAGGAAGTCGGGTGAGCAGAGGGAGATTTTCCGCCTCCACAACTTGCTAGATTGAGAGGTGGGAATAGAAAATAGAGACTCGATGATTGGTACAAGGATAGCAGGATGTGCAACTGACTTGTCTGTGCACAACGTTTATTGTCAGCATCAGCTTTCAGGCTTCAGCAGGGAAGAGGAGGGGCCGCAGAAGACATCAAGTCTCCATGCGGCTCCTCCCACCTAAATCTGCCGCTGGCACTGATACTAAAAGTGCTGTTATGGGACCGGTATAGACAGCAAGTCTCTGACTTTCTGACTAATTGTGGCGCCACCACTGAAGCTGATGTCGCCCTATTCGACTGCACCAGTCGCACATGCCTAAAGCCAGCCATGTGTACAACACCATTCTTCATGACTCAGACACATGACATTGTTTTGTTGCTTTTTTAATCTTTCTTTTTTTTTACTTCTTTTCAAAGGAGAAAATGTGGTGCTTTAAAGTGACAGCAAAATGCTTTCTAAAATTTAAATCTCATGTAAAAAAAAATTTCCTTGCGGCTTATATCCCTCAGTGTGTTTTTTACTTTCAATGCTTTTTAAAACGAATCATGTCAAATTTGTTACCATTTTTCACCTCATTCAGATCAATGAGAAATAAGCAACAAAAAAATAAATTTTTCTGCCAGTTTAGTTTTTGCCAAATTTCATTATATATTAGTCAATTATTGTTTTAGAGACATTAAGTCCAATTTTTCCATTTTGTAGTCAAGGTATGAACATTTTTTTAGTTGCCTTGGTCAATCTATTGATGTTCACCTTCTGTTGAAAGCAGATATTTTTCTTCTTTATTTTCAATAATAAAACCTCTTCCAGTTGTAAATTGTCCTTCTTTTTTGTATGATAGCAGGGATAAAAATCTGTGAAGTTTCTTTTCATTCTCCTTTTCTCCTGGCATTGGCTATGACCTTTACCTTTTATCAGAATCATGTTTATTTATAAGTGTGACCCCGGACCCTTAAGTCATGATGGTCCTGCTGTATTTCATGGAACAGGCTTTTTCTCCCAGTGTTCCATAAAATATCCTTTTCTTGTGACTTTTCTCAGTGTGAGGGGCTCAGCTGCTCATTGGCAGCAACTGCTGAGCCCAACAATAGGATGTAAAACAAAAATGGAGACTCAGCAAGTCGTGTGGATGAATAGAATCAAGATTCCTTATGATTTATTTAGAAAGAACATATAAAAAGTGAAACAGGAATAAACATCCTATATGTGAACGAACAGCAGCTTATGCCAATGCCATTGTTTAAAAAATATGAGGAACAATCTCGATCCAAATGGAATTATAAAGTCAAGATTTATAAAGCTTGTATATCACCGGCATCGGGTATTTTAACTCTACTCAACTCCGCATCACGATATCACCGCAACTGATGCCTGCAGGGTCAATGTCTTGAAGGTATCAGTAGATGTGACTTCTCCAGCCCCACTCATCTCCCAATGCAGACATGCGCAATTTCTCTTTTAAAGTGATTGGACACCTTTCATTTCTATTTTGTCTTCATTTGTTTTGATTAATTTCCTAATATTTCTTGGTGAAGTCTGAGCTATATTGTTTCTGAAATACAACCAGTGTTCCCACTTTAAAAATTAAAATGATGGCTTCCTGCAACAATGGTATGGAAACAATCTAGGTGTTCTGTCTCTGCTTTTTATATTTTACATTCATACTTAAAGGATTTGTATATTCACTGTGGATCCAACCGTCAAGATCCCAAACCAATCATGAGAACAGGGGTCCAAAGTCATCTAGGCAAATGGAATGGCTGTGTACATGTGTGACCACAATTCATTACCTTCGAGTATCTTATTCAATCTCATGAAAGTAAATACAGTATTGAACATACATGAATACTAGTTTATTTCAGGGCTGGGGAGAATTACTACAGAAATTGGAGAAAAGGTGAGAGATACTACTGTCTAATTATATCTGCCTTTCTTTTCTCACCTTGCTCTTTCACTATGCTCACATTGACCCTCACAGTTTTTGCTCCTCTTATCCTCAATCTCCTTCGCTACCCCCAAACCCCTGCACCCTCTAACCAGATAACTATCTCCCCCTCCCTTTTAACGCCCCACCTCACCTCATCCACAGACTTACTCTTTAACCTCAGACCTCTCCTACAGAAATATAAAACAAGCCGGACACTCTCCTTCTCCCACCTGCTTTGCCTTTCTCTACAACTTCTCACTGCTGGTGACATATTTCCCAATCCTGGTCCCTCCCACTTCCCCCATACATCCCACCTATAATCACCTCCACCAAAGTAAGATAAACTACTGAAATCCTTCACATGTAAAACCCATGCCCCTGACCCCCACCCCCCTGCTTCCTCTCTCTGGAGCACTTTGGAATGCCCGCTCTGTTTGGAACAAGCTCCACATGATCCATGACCTTTTTACTTCCCAGAACATTTCCTTCTTGGGCCTCACTGAGACCTGGCTGACAGCCTCTGACACAGCCTCGCCTGCTGCACTGAGCTATGGCAACCTTCACTTTACCAACACTCCTTGCCCTGGCAACAGACATGGAGGAGTAGTGGGCATCCTCCTCTCTGCAAACTGCTTCTTCAACCCAATTCAACTCCCATCCTCCTTTATCCACCCTTCTTTCGAATTTCACTCCGTCCATATCTACTCTCTCTCCAATCTTCAAATGGCTGTCATATACCGACCTCCGGGCTCTGCCACTACCTTCATTGACCAATTCTCCATCTGGCTTCTTCACTTTCTCTCTTCTGACATACCCACCATCATCATGGGTGACTTTAATGTCGCTACTGACACCTGCCAGCCAGCGGTCTCCAAACTCCTTTCACTTTCCTCATCCTATGGACTTACTCAGTGGTCCTCCACAGACATCTACACAGATGAACATACACTAGACCTCATCTTCACTTCCCTCTGTTCCCTATCTAATCCTACAACCTCCCCCTTCCCCCTATCTGACCACCATCTACTCACGTTCTCATCCTTGTCCTCCTCACCGGTCCCCCATATCCAGCCACTAGCTCCTCCTTGCAGAAATATCGCACACCTAGACATTCACAGACTCTCAGACTCTCTTCTAACTCTGTCCTCTATATCTTCATGACACAGACAGTGCCACCGCTTTCTACAACGTCACCTTCACATCAGCCATAGACTCAGTCGCCCCTCTCGTTCATCGCAAGGTGCGACGAATCAATAGGCAACCCTGATACCACAACCTCACCAAAAAACTTTGACAAGTGTCTTGGGCTGCGGAGTAGCGTTGCAAGAAAACGTGCCTGCCAGATGACTTCACAACTTTCAAGCAAGCTACACTTGCCTTCAAATCAGCCCTCACCTCTGCTAAACAGACCAATTTTACAAACCTTATATCATCCTTATCCTACAACCCCAAACAACTGTTCAGCACTTTTAACTCTCTCCTGCGCCCACAGTTTCCCCCTCCGACCTCCCTCATCTCTGCTGAGGACTTCGCCACATACTTCAAAAATAAAATTGACCAAACAAGGCAAACCTTTATTGTTCCACCACCCCAACCACTCCATATACCAGACCTCTGCCCTTCCCTCATAACCTTCCTCTCCAACATCACTGAAGAAGAGCTTACTCGTCTCCTATCCAAATCACACCTCACCACCTGTGCACTTGACCCCATCCCTTCCCACCTCCTCTCCAACTTCACTAAAACTCATCCCAGCCCTAACCCACCTCTTCAACCTATCACTATTAGTGATGGGCGAATCCTAAATTACTCGGAATCGCTTGACTCTAGCGAGTCCGAGCCCGGGACTCGCTACTCGTTGCGAGTCTAGCGAGTCCAATGTTAATGAATTGGGAAGCGAGTAATAGCGAGTAGTGTGCGATTTACAAATCACAGATGTGTCTCGGAAGCTTCAGCCTGCCATTGATTTGCATTGGACTCGTTTACTTTGCAAGTAATCGCTGGGAAACTCGCACAGATAAGAGTCCTGCTTTCTCCTCTGTGCTGGCTGCCGCAGCTCCAGGGTCCTAGAGCCCGCCTGCTGCCTGATGTAGGAGAGCTGAGATTGTTCTCAGTCTGCTCATTCCCTGTGCATAGACATCTATATCTATGCACAGGGGATGTAACAGAGAGGACATCGCATTTTGGACTGCGTCGGACGGAAGAGGATTTTTTTAATTAAAGATGGAGTCCCTAATTGCTTTTTTTTTTATTTCTAATAAAATTTTTTCCCTGTGTTGTGTTTTTTTTAAAACAATTTAATAGAAATTCATGGCGGTCATGTCTAATATTGGCGTGACCGCCATAAATTTCGGGCTTAGGGCCAGCTGATAATACAAAGCTGGCCCTAACCTCTTTATTACCCAGCGTGCCACCGCCACCAGGGCCGCTGGAAGAGCGGGGTTCAGCGCCAGAGGATGGCGCTTCAATGAACGCGCCATCTTCTGGGGCGGCTGCGGGCTGCAATTTGCAGCGGGGGGTGCCCAGAAAGCTTGGGCATCCCTGCGCTGCGGATTCCAGCCCCCAGCTGCTTAGCTGTACCTGGCTAGACATAGAAATTGCGCGGAGCCCCACGCATTTTTTTTAATTATTTCATGAAATTCATGAAATGATAAAAAAAAAGGGCTCCCCTATATTCTTGTGTCCGGCCAGGTACAAATAGGCACCTGGGGGTTGGGAGCAGCCCGTCGCTGCCTGCTGGATCCGGCTGGTTCCAGAAATACGGCGAAGCCCATGTAATTTTTTTTCTGAAAAATCAATAAAACAATCCTAAAAAAGGGACTGCATCTTTATTAACCCCTTGCCCATGGTCCAGGGGTTAATAAAGATGCAGTCCCTTTTATTTACATTGTTTTATGGATTTGTCAGAAAAAAATTTCACGTGGGCTTCGCCGTATTTCTGGAACCAGCCAGATCCAGCAGGCAGCGACGGGCTGCCCCCAACCCCCAGGTGCCTATTTGTACCTGGCCGGACACAAGAATATAGGGGAGCCCTTTTTTTTAATTATTTCATGAATTTCATGAAATAATAAAAAAAAAAAATGCGTGGGGCTCCGCGCAATTTCTATGTCTAGACAGGTACAGCTAAGCAGCTGGGGGCTGGAATCCGCAGCGCAGGGATGCCCAAGCTTTTTGGGCACCCCCCGCTGCAAATTGCAGCCCGCAGCTGCCCCAGAAGATGGCGCGTTCATTGAAGCGCCATCCTCTGGCGCTGAACCCTGCTCTTCCAGCGGCCCTGGTGGCGGTGGCACGCTGGGTAATAAAGGGGTTAATACCAGCTTTGCTATACAAGCTGGTATTAAGCCCGAGATTCTTAATGTCAGGCCACGTTTGACCCAGCCACTAAGAATCTCCAATAAAGGGTTAAAAAAACACAACACAGAGAAAAATTTTTATTAGAAATAAAAAGAAAAGCCATTAGGGACTCCATCTTTAATTAAAAAAATCCTCTTTCGTCCGACGTAGTCCAAAACGCGATGTCCTCTCTGCTACATCCCCTGTGCATAGATATAGATGTCTATGCACAGGGAATGAGCAGACTGAGAACAATCGCAGCTCTGCTACATCATCTCTGTGAGCAGGCGGGCTCTAGGACCCTGGAGCTGCGGCAGCCTGTACAGAGAAGACAGCTGGACTCGGCTCGCAAAGTAACAGCAGTTACTTTGCGAGTTTCCCTGCTATCACTGGCACAGTAGCCGAGTCTAATGCAAGTGAATGGCAATCCTAGTTTTGTCAGCGTTTCTGACAAAACTAGGATTGATATTGATTTGCATTGGACTCGTTTACTGTGCGAGTAATCACTGGGAAACTCGCAGAGAACCGAGTCCTGCGAGTCCCTTACTACTCGCCGAGTAACGAGTCCTAGCGAGTAGATTCGCCCATCCCTAATCACTATCTTCCAGGACCTTCCCCTCGGCTTTCAAACATACCACCATCACGCCCATCTTCAAAAAGCCAAATCTTGACCCGACTGCTATGTTGAGCTACTGCCCCATATTGCTGCTCCCATTTGCTTCCAAACTCCTTGAGCAACATGTCCATGGTCAACTTTCCTTCCACCTCTTATCTAACTCCTTGACAATCTACAATCCTCTTTCTGAACCCACCACTCCACCGAAACTGCCCTAACCAAAATTACCAATGACTTACTCACAGCTAAAGCTAACAGACAATTCTCCATCTTCCTTCTTCTAGACCTGTCCTCTGCCTTTGACACAGTCAACCACTCCCTCCTACTTCAGATTCTTTCTTCCCTTAGTATCAAAGAGTTTGCCCTGTCTTGGATTGCCTCATACTTTTCCCACCGCACATTTAGCGTTTCCCATTCCCACACTACCTCCTCATCCTGCCCTCTCTCTGTTGGAGTCCCACAAGGCTACTTTTCTCCATCTATACCCTTGGCCTAGGACAACTCATACAGTCTCATGGCTTCCAGTACCACCTGTACGCTGATGACACTTAGATCTACCTCTCTTTCTCAGATGTCAACTCTCTGCTGTCCAGAATCCTGTGTCTGTCAGCCATATCCTTCTTCTTCTCCTCTCGCTACCTAAAACTCAACGTAGACAAAACCGAACTCATCATCTTTCCTCCATCCCATCTTTCATCTTCACCACCTGATCTATCTATTATGGTAAATGGCATCATGCTCTATCCCACACCTCAAATTTACTGCCTTGGAGTAACTCTCGCCCTGTCCTTGAAACCACACATCCAAACTCTCGCCATCTCCTGTCGCCTCCAGCTCAAGAATATTTCCAGAATCCGTCCTTTTCTCAGCCCTCAATCTATTAAAATTCTTGTACATGCCCTCATCATCTCCTGCCTTGACTATTGCAACATTCTCCTCTGTGGCCTTCCTGCTAACACTCTTGAACCTCTCCAGTCTGTCCTCAACTCTGCTGCCCGACTAATTCACCTCTCTCCTCGCTACTCCCCTGTATCTCCCCTCTGCAAATCTCTCCACTGGCTCCCAATTCCCCAACAAATCCATTTAAAGCTACTAACACTGACCTACAAAGCTATCCATAACCTGTCTCCTCCCTACATCTCTGAACTAATCTCCCACTATCTTTCCTCACGTCATCTCTGATCCTCCTAAAACCTCCTCCTCTCCTCTACACTTATCCGTTCCTCACACAACCGCCTCCAAGATTTATCCCAAATATTCCCCATCCTCTGGAATTCTGCGCCCCAACACGTCAGATTATCCACCACGCTCGGATCCTTCAGATGGAACCTGAAAACCCATCTCTTCGGGAAAGCTTACAGCCTGCAATGACCGAGTCACCATCCCACCGCCTCCGGAGCTGCTGCCCCACCGCCACCGAAGCTGCTGCCCCACCGCCACCGGAGCTGCCGCCTCTCCACCACCAGATCTGCTGCACCCCTGACCTACTATCTCCTCCCCATTATCCTGTAGAATGTAAGCCAACAAGTGCAGGTTCCTCTCCCATCTGTACCAGTCTGTCATTATTAATTTGTTTACTGTAAACTATATCTATAATTTTGTATGTGACCCCTTCTCATGTACAGCAGCAGGGTGCTTTATAAATAAATAAATAATAATATAATGAATAAAGTACTGTTAAAAATTGCACAATGACGTTATGCTGTGCATTGATGGATGAGCAAATCTTTTGAAATCCTAATTCCTCAGCTTAATTGAACTTTCCAAAAGATTTGATTTGCAATGAATGGAAAATTCTTCCTTTGTAACTTTGGTTGTTGTTACACTTTTAATGTGATACCAGGTTTTTACCTGTGTTCGCTAAAAGTTTCATTAACTGTTTCAACCCCCTGTTTCCGTTTTTTGTTTTTCCCTCTCCTTCTTCCAAAAGCCATAACTTTTTTATTTTTCCGTTAATATAGACATATGATGGCTTGTTTTTTGTGGGACGAGTTGTACTTTTAAATAAACTACCGTATATCCTCGTGTATAAGCCAACCCATGTATAAGCCGACCCCCCTACTTTTGCCCCCAAAATCTGGGAAAACCTATTGACTCGTGTATAAGCCGAGGGTGGACCCCAGCACAGGTATACAGCCCCCAGCAGTGTGGTATACAGCAGGCTCCCCAGTGGTATATACAGGCCCCAGCAGTGTTACAGCAGCCTCCCCAGTGGTATATACAGCAGCAGCCCCAGTGGTAGTATACAACAACCCCAGAGGTATAAACAGCCCCAGTGGTAGTATACAGCAGCCCCAGTGGTAGTATACAGCAGCCCTAGTGGTAGTATACAGCAGCCCCAGAGGTATAAACAGCCCCAGTGGTAGTATACAGCAGCCCCAGAGGTATATACAGCAGCCCCAGTGGTAGTATACAGCAGCCCCAGTGGTAGTATACAGCAGCCCCAGAGGTATATACAGCCCCAGTGGTAGTATACAACAGCCCCAGAGGTATATAGAGCCCCAGTGGTAGTATACAGCAGCCCCAGAGGTATATACAGCCCCAGTGGTAGTATACAGCAGCCCCAGAGGTATATACAGCCCCAGTGGTAGTATACAGCAGCCCCAGAGGTATAAACAGCCCCAGTGGTAGTATACAGCAGCCCCAGTGGTAGTATACAGCGGCCCCAGAGGTATATACAGCCCCAGTGGTAGTATACAGCAGCCCCAGAGGTATATACAGCCCCAGTGGTAGTATACAGCAGCCCCAGAGGTATAAACAGTCCCAGTGGTAATATACAGCAGCCCCAGAGGTATATACAGCCCCAGTGGTAGTATACAGCAGCCCCAGAGGTATATACAGCCCCAGTGGTAGTATACAGCCGCCCGCCCGCCACCCCCATCAGTATACAGGCCCCCCCATCAGGATCCAGTGCCCCCCCTCCTTGCTCCGCAAAACCTGCAAAGTAAAATCATTATACTTATCACTGTCCTGTCGCCGCCGTCTCCGCCGCTGCCATTGCGCTCCCCGTCTTCTTCCAGCGTCTTCCGGTTTCCTGTGGTCGGCGCAGGCAATGACGCCATTGCCTGCGACCACAGGAAGCCGGAAGAAGACGGATGAAGCCAGGGATCGCGATGGCAGTGGCGGGGACGGCGGCGACAGGACAGTGATAAGTATAATGATTTTACTTTGCAGGTTTTGCGGAGCAAGGAGGGGGGGCCCTGGATCCTGATGGGAGGGCCTGTATACTGATGGGGGTGGCGGGCGGGCGGCTGTATACTACCACTGGGTATATACTTGCGTATAAGCCGAGGGGGAACTTTTCAGCCCAATTTTTGGGCTGAAAAACTCGGCTTATACGCGAGTATATACGGTAATTTATTTTCCAATATAGCGTATAGGAAAATGGGAAAAAACTTCCAAGTGCAGTGAAATTGCAAAAAAAGTGCAATTACATGTTTGTTTTTGGGGGGGTTTATTCACCATGTTCATTATATGGTATAACTGATGTGTCAGTATGATGACTCGGGTGGGTATGAGTTCGTAGATACCAAACATGTATACTTTTACTGGTACTGACGTTATGAAAAAAAAATTGAAAGATTTTTAAAGAAAAATAATTGCACTTTTGCGCCATTTTCTGCTCCCTGTATCATTCTCATTTTTCATGATCTGGGGCTGTGTGACGGCTTATTTTTTGAGTCTTTAGTTAACAATTCTAATGATACCATTTTTGGGTAGATGTTATGTTTTGATCACCCGTTATCGCATTTTATTGCAATCTTGCAGCAACCAGAAAAACGTAATTTCGCCGTTTGGACTTTTTTTCCGGTATCAGTTTACAGATCAGTTTAATTGATTTTGTATTTTGATGGATCGAGTATTTCTGAACGTGGCGATACCAAATGTGAATTTTTTTTATACAGTTTTGTTTTCAATGACGCAAAATGGGGTGACTTGAACTCATGTTTTTTTTTCATACTTTTAAAAACTTAATTTTTTTTCTTTATTTTACACTGGCCACTAGAGGGCCTCAGTGCTGCATTGTCAGATCATTCTTCTTCTTTACAGATTGGCTGCAGCCCTTCTGTACAGAGCAAAAATAAACTCTTACTGCTGCCGGTAATGTCTCTAAGACATCAAAGGCAGGAAGGAATTCCGGAAAGCTTCTGGAGTCATCAGAGGACCCTGAGCTGTCGAGGTAACAGCAGAAGTCCTGTGATTTACATCACAGGACCTCTGATCACGGCGGTGAAGAGTGTGATTCCCACCGAGGGGCTTTAGATCGCACTGTCAGTGATTAACGGCACAATCCAAAGGGCTAAAAGCGCCGATCAGATCATGGGTCTTTTCAGCACTGTTAAGGCTCTGTCTCACACTACGATATTGTTAACGATATCATTAATACATCACGGGTTTTCAGTTGTTCTAACGACATCGTTCAGTGTGATATGTACAAACGATCAACGATAATCGGGCCGATCGTTGATGGGAGGTTTGTGAACCGGACCTTAAACCAAACGATGAGTGTTCGTTCAACCTGCAGCATGGCTGTGTGTGACACCTCGATAATGATGTCGTTAACGACCTCGTCTATTGAGAACTGAAGGACGTAGGCGAGCTAACGACCACATGTATCGTTCGCTTGCCGCGGGATTGTTGCTGCATTGTTAACGAGATCTGTACGTGTGACATTTCACTAGCGATCATTGAATGTCGTTCTAGCGATCTAGGTCAAGCCTGATCATTGGTCGGTCCGCCGACACATTGAAGCGTGAGACGGGGCCTTTACATACACATCTCAGCTGATGATATCATCTGGGTGTGCAGGGGATGATGTGAACTTACCGCCAGAGCTCACATCAAAGGGAAGGAACCGGCGCATGATGTACCCAGTATGTCATGTGTTGGAAAGATGTTAAAGTGTCACTTTTGCAAATTAATTGGTGTGAGCAGGTTTACTACATTTTGCAATCTGACGGACTTGTTTAAAATTGTAGTTCCGCTGGTTTATATAGAACAGACAGTTAATTAGCAATCACCTGCCTGTAAGTTCTTAACCCCATAAAGCAAAACAAGTAAAGTCCCCTTTAAGTAAAGGATAATTTTCTACAGTTGTCGAAAGATTATTTACTAAAAACATAGAAATTACCCCTGCCCTCTTACCCTTTTGGACTGTATATTCACACGCAACATTGAAATAACACCAGGAAGGAAAACTGCTCCTGAGACTTTCTACGGTTCTCCTCTTGGCTATGGATCTTTCTACTGATTAGACATGGCAATCACTGGACTTAGATGATACCAAGCTGTCAGTTGATTTTAGAATTAAATTTAATTGAGAAGTTTGTTTGTCATCTGCTGGATTAGCATAATTGTAATGAAGTTTACTTCACGTGCAGTGAATAATGCTGGCACTTGATAATTGATTTTAGAACTGTTGTTGTAGGCTATCAACAATTATTCTAAATAAAGTTTTGATTATAAGGAACATCTCATTTTCAAAATGTAAAAATAATTAAAAAATGTCATACATGCCTTGCACCATATTGCTATGGATTTTGTAGATTTATTGCACCACTGCTGCACCAGTGTGAGATGAGTATGTTATCGTTAAAGGAAAGTTGTCAATAGGATTTTACTATATCTGGAATGATGTAGGGGGAGAGATCCTGACTCCAGTTATATATTACTTAGTTTACTTGGGTGCAGCACTTGTGATGAAATCACAGTTTTCTGTGATCTAGATATGTTATCTGAATGCTGAGCCCTGTATTACCTGACCCAAAGCACTCTTTGGGACCTCCCTGTATACACAATTATGTATGTAGTACAATTATGAAAATGGTCAGTAACTAGGAGGCATGAGACACCCAGGCCTGCAGTGATAATCTCCTGCTTTTGAAACACCAGTTTTTATTGAACAGCAAAACACAGCCCAGAAAATGAAACATCACTGGAATCAGAATCTCAGCCCCTATACAATGCTGCTCTTAGAAGAAAACACCTTTTCACACATTCCCTTTATAAGGAATATGTCAGCATGATTTTGCTGTAAGAGCAGCATAAAGCCTCATTGACATGCCTGTGTCATCAGTACGCGTGGTGTCCTCTTTTACACATACTGGAAACACATTCACATGCAAACTAGTTAAAATCAATGGGGAACTTCACACTTCCATTTGTTCACATGAAACATGTGTCCCTGGGAACCAGACACGTCCGAGCGATTCACATGGAGATATGTCTGTTTTTTCCAGCAGCACGAATGACACGTATACAGCACACGGATGTTATCCATGTGACATCCATGTCACATGTACTAGAAAAAAATGCATGATACTGAAATTAATGTTTTTTTCTTGTTTTCTCTTTCTTATTGCCCTGGTGCGGACTAATGGTTTATGGGGTTGATGCCAGCTGTGAATTGTCAGCTATCATCAATCTCTGGCATTAGTAATGGAGATTGATCTATCAGATACCCCATTACTAACCCAGTTAATTCAAAGGAAAAAAACATACAAAGCTATTTTATTTAAAAAAAAAACTGACCCTCATTCATTAGTTTATTAAAAATAAAGAAAAAAGCCTAGGAGATATGACATAGTCCAATGAATCTGAAGTAGTCCACAAAGTGAACTACAAAGACATAAAAAGAGAGAATTAACTAAATAAAGACAAGAAGCAGAGCCTCATGCAGCAATTTATTCCCAAAAAAAACTCCCACACAACTCCAACATCATCTCCCTGGTGGTCTCATGAAGTTCCCAACTTAGTTGCTAAGTGTTTGGAGCCTTGTTTACTGGAGAAAGTCCTGTAGGCTGTACCAAAAGCCACTGCCGGGTCTCACACTGCACTGTGCCAGTGCCGGCCTGTGTGACAAGTGGTGACGTCATAAGGTTATCACAATTCACAGCGGCCAGGTCTCGTTCTACCTTCTATGTGACTCAGCCTCTGTGGATTGCGGTAACCTTTTGACGTTACCACTTGATGTGTCATTTGTACTTAATTTGGTGAGGTCTTAAAGCTGCTGTATTCCTGAATCTGGCTTTATTTTTGTCCCTGCACCTCTCCATTCTTGATACATGGCCCCTCTTTCCCTATTTAAAAGAGCTAGTAATTTTGAATAGTTTGACATGATCCTCAAGACGACCTCTACAGTAAAGAGTTGAACACAAGCACTTGGCTAGAAACAATAGAATTACTTATAGTAAAGAAAAGGATATATCTAAATAATGCAAGAATAAAGCAAAAAACATCAGATTCAGCAGAACAGCAGCATTTATGTCAAAATTACATATGAAATCTAAGTGGCCCTCTTGAATGCTGAACAGTTTTGTGGGTAAGTCTGCAGAATTACATGGTCATTATTCATCAACAATCTCTGCAATTATTGCAAAGCTTGCAGCTATTTTTCACAATGCTTTGCACATTCTTCTCGAGAGTAATTTTCCTATCTGATAGTGGCATTATAGTGCAATGTTAAAGGTCATGTCAACTACTTGGACAACCGATTCTCATATCCCATGTTTTCCCCCATTAAAAGAAAGTTTGTGCTCACATCCCGTTCCGGCGCCGTTCCAGTGGTGCCGATGCTCCCTCTCATGAGGCTCACATGAGGTTGTGACATCAGACTTATAAGTAATCAACAGTAACTTAAGGCCACGTCACACACTTCAATATTGTGAACGATATCGCTTAAGCGATCCGGATTTTTGATCGCTTATGCAATATCGTTTGTGCGTTGCTGCGTGTAACTGAGCAATCTTTCAGTGAAAAATCGCTTGATTGTTTGCTTGAAGGCTTGTGAGCACCACTTCAAATCTGTCATTCATCGTTCAATTAACCTGCGTTCAACCTGCTGCATCGTGCTGTGTGACACCTCCCTCTCGTATGAACGATCTCTTTCTCGACTTTGCCTATTCCTGACACTAGATGGTGTCGATCGCTGAGTAGTGCGCACGATCGCTGGCGCGTTGCCAAATTTAACATCATTAACGAGATCCATGCTTGTGACACCGCACAAATGATATTAATAAATTGTTCTAGCGATCTCGATCACGTGACTTTTCAGGCGATATCGTGATCGAGATTGAAGCATGTGACGTGGCCTTTACACCTTCTGCTGAGCCCTCACTTCCTAATTATTCATATGTCGGAAGGTGGGGAGAGAGAAGCCAGCGGTGATTGGGCTTGGGCTTGCGTCATGTCACAACCTCACGTGAGCCCCAGTATTGCTGGAACTGCATCTGTGCGGGAGGTGAGTATAGGTGAGAAGAGGTTGTCCTAGTAGTGCACAACCCTTTTAAACCCCAGTATAATGGGATTATTAATGTGAATTTGGATAATTTAGTAGATAGGATTTCCCCCCTCTGTTTTTTAAATTTTTGTCATGCACTTTACAACATTATTCCTCTGGACCATCAATAGGTTTATGGGGCGCACTGTGTTTCTATAAGTTTAAATCACTTGGTATCTTATGGAACCACTGAAGGGCTTCTATAAGTTAATGGGACTAATACATAAAAGTGTTTATGTCAGAAAACTAGCATAAAACACTTTGAATAGTCACAACATTTTGTCCCAAACGAAATTGCAGAAAAATTGTACAACTTTTGGTGTAAACCGAAATTAGCCAAGCTGGAAAGAAGCCAGTGCAGGTCATGGTTACAGTATGTCTGCTAGTTGAAATATTGGAAAGTGTAATGGTACCTTCATAGCCGCAATCTCACCTGGGACTCCTAAAGGCGATATGTCGCCCCGGATCAATCGCCGTGAAATTGCCTCACAGTTGCGGCGTGTGATTGGGGAATTTTGCGGCGATAAATCGCCTGTTGCCTGATTTCTGAGCACTGCTCTGAAATCAGCCTCAATCATGAAGGCGATATTTTCATGTTGTGGAGTGTGATAGGGCGATAGTGATGGAATCAGCCACAGCGTGCTGTAGTCCACGCCCCGTCTGCGATGATTGGTGGTGGCTACTGTGTTCCCATTGGCTGTCAGTTCACAGGGCACCATATTTTAACAGCTGTCCGTTCAGCAACACACACATTTTCAATGGTGTCATGTATTAGCCAGCTTTCCAGAGCAGGCTGACCAAACATAACGCTGTTGCGTTGTCCAAATGAGCGCGTATGGAGCGCGGTGTAAACCACTGTGGCACGCCTATCTCATCTCAGCACTGACCATGTACGCCCACATTGCCTTTTGGATTGCGGCTTGTGAAGCGGCGAGGGAATTCGACCGGATTGGTTCTGCTGTTCGTGAAGAGATTTCCGGGGCGACACATCGCCTTTATTTCAGAGCGAGATTGCGGCGTGTAATACCGCCATCGGCGATCTTAGGCGAGCATGAAAAACGTGCACGCGCACGTTAGATCGCCTCATATCGCCAGCAGATATTGCGGCGTGTGAAGGTACCATTAGAGTTTCTTATGCCAGAAATATTACTCAGGTTATTAATAAGACTTCTGGTGAGGAGCATAGGGGTCCGTGCCACTGATAAAATGCGGCAAATTCAGTATGCGACGTGCACGCCCTTCATTAAAACAGGTGATTCGAAATGCTAGTCTTAATGAATGTGGGCCAATAACTCTATAAAACAACATAAAAAGGCACCATGTTACAGCATTCATAATCCCATGTGCATTGTATAGCCGCTGTGCATACGGCTCTGCATGACCTCAGCACCCGATATGAAACAGGCTGTTGTAAGATAGAGATAAATTACAGAAGATTCTTAGCCTCAGTTGGTGGTACAGAGTCCATTGGGTGAAAACAATGTACCTTCAACATTGTATAAAATGTTTATAGATAATGAATTGAAAATAATGACTTGGCTGGTATTACGGGAAAATATGAACAATCTAGAAGGAGTTTATGACGGTAGCGCCATTAACCTATTTCTAACCTTTACAATCCAGTGGATAGAGATTAATTTAAAAATTATATGGAAGTTTCTTTGTTTCATAAGCAGCTTTTATCAAGTGTTTTCAATGACCATTCAAATATAACACTGATGCTAGCGTTCATCATTTTATACACATGAATAGGAACTAATGATAATGTCTAATCCTGTTAGAAAGTAAAAGAATGTCAGTTCATATCATACAAAATTAATGTTTAAATGAACATTTAAAGGGAATTTGTCATCAGAAAATGGCTTACTGCATTTATTAAATGTATTTTTAATAAATGGACTCTAAGCACTGTGTACATATCACATTTGTAGCATTGTCAATTAAAGGCTAACAGCTCTTTAAAGAGCTCCCACAGGCAGACTTTGTGCAAGACACATTGTCTAGTCCCCTGGAGCCACCAACAGTGAATGATTTCAGGATTTCCTTAAGCCCCCATCACACATAGCGAGATCGCTGTTACGTCACAGGTTTTGTGACGCAATAGTGACCTCGCCAACGATCTCGGTATGTTTGACACATAGCAGCGACTGGGCCCCTGCTGTGAGATCGCCGATTGTCTAGGAATGGCCTGGGCGATTTTTTGATCGTCGGGTTCCCGCTGGCCAGCATGTATCGGTGTGTTTGACGCCTTAACAACGACCTAGTTGCTGACTCAGAACTCAGCCACATAGGTCTGACTAGATGCTGTGTGACAGGGTTCCAACGACCGCTGAGGTCGTTATACGGGTCGCCGTATCGCTGCTGCGTCATTGAGTAGATCTGACTGTTTGATATCTCAACAGCGACCACGTAGCGACATTCCAGCGATCCTTACCAGGTCATATCGGATCGCTGGAACATCGCCAAGTGTGAGGGGACCCTTAGTATTGCACAGGTGATAATTTAATCATCTGCACACGTGATGATACCAACACCTCTGCAATACAAAGAAAATCCTGAAAACATGCACTGTTAGTGGCTCCTGATGACTGGAGGTGGGGTAAACTGGGCTAGCAGGTCCAAGGGGAACCCTGGTTTTCACCTTTTAACCACTTTATAGGGATTTAGACTTACTCAGTTGCCCCTGGCTTGCGTCCACAAAGTGGCTGGCTGGTGGAAGGGGCGGGTAGAAAATAGAATATTGAGTCAGAACCGGGAGGTCAAGATCAGGAACAAATTGAGATGCAGTTGGGTCAAGGTAAGGTCAAGGGTGGGAATAAACAAGCTGAGTCAGAGCAGAGTTGCAGGTGTAAACCAAAGAAAGTATAACCTAGAACTGTCAGCCAGGGACTGACTGCTGGGGGTTTAAGTAGGGACAATCCCTGCCCATGCCTCCCAATAGGGAACTATTCACAGGAATAAGCAGCTTCTGCTGCAGACCACAGCGCTAAAGAAAGGACAACAAGTCTCAGCTATCTGAAAATTAAATTGAAAGACACTGAATTCTCGGACATGGACGTTACAACTCTTCAGGAGCCACATTGTCATATGCAGCAATAAACTCACACTCCAGCATACTAACTTCTATAGTAGAGCGTTCTGACCATTAAATTCATTGCTAATATAGTAGAGGCATTCTTCTACGCATTTCATGTGTAAAAGAATACTTAATCATAATTAAGAATGCTTTGACACGTGAAACACATTAAAGGCTGCCTCTACTATTTTAGCAATGGTTTTAATGTGATTTGAATCTTCTACCGAATGAATAAGACTGTACCGGTGATGCTTGACTCTCTCTTCACGCTTTCATATTACATGTTCTGGTAGAAATGTTCTCTTACTCTCAAATTCAGCATAACCATAAAAAGTTTTGTGGGAAGCGGAATATCTTTTTATTGTTACTTTGTCATGCCTGATCTGTGCAGAGGTTACTGTGCAGTGAGGGAGGGAATGTGAGCTGTGACCATTAAATGTGGTGGATCCTGAATTGTTTATGTATATAAGGTGTTATTTGTCATTGTTATCTAGCCTGTAATGATAATGAGATGTCTGATAAAGACATGAAACTCAATGTTGACTGTTAATTTTTACAATTATTATTCCTGTAGCGTCAACATATTTACACAATTTTACAAAATTTTGCATTTTACAATTCTGAGGATACTTGTACAAACAAGATTAGACATTACAGAGTAACACATAGTTCAATGCATGGAGTAGTGAGGGCCCCATTTGCAAGTTTACAATTTATGACTATCACAGAGACAGCCTGGGAGAACACATAGCTATCCCACCATGCCACCAGTTTGTCACGACCAGCACTCTGCTGCCTTTATTAGTCAGAGCAGTTACCCAATTGGATGGATGAGGATGAGATCAATATAGCTAGATTAGTTTTAAGAGGTTAAAACATAACATTTAATATATTTTTTTCTAAAAGGACTAGATTGTCCACACATACTAAACACGTGATACCCACCATGCCCCACAGTGTCACAACTTAAAAAACTCTCTTCAGTGTATTTAAGAGTTGTAGTTTATCCCAAGGTGTAACTTATGGAGCCTCTAATGCTCCTTGATATCATCCACCTTAAGATCCTATGTCAGTTCTAGATATATTGGTGTAGTTTTTCACCACTTAATATCCCTCTGGCATGTATATCTGCACATGGAAAGTATAAAAAAGCCCCCTTCCCTTATATACAGGAAAGGTCTCACCAGCTTTCTTCCATCTAGGCAGGAGATAGATTGAGTTCCTTTATTCCAGGAGGCCCTTCTGCTAGTGACAGCCTGGTTATGAACTCTCTGTTTCATTCATTCATTATCACCATACTCCACTCCCTACGCGTTTCGGATGTGAAATCCTCATCAGGGGATACGTGGCTCGGTTTCTTATGGGGTCCTAGTATTAGGTGCCCCATATGATGGTGTATGTCTCCAGCATAGCCTAGTGGTCTGTGTATTGGTTCTCCAATACACAGACCACTAGGCTATGCTGGAGACATACACCATCATATGGGGCACCTAATACTAGGACCCCATAAGAAACCGAGCCACGTATCCCCTGATGAGGATTTCACATCCGAAACGCGTAGGGAGTGGAGTATGGTGATAATGAATGAATGAAACAGAGAGTTCATAACCAGGCTGTCACTAGCAGAAGGGCCTCCTGGAATAAAGGAACTCAATCTATCTCCTGCCTAGATGGAAGAAAGCTGGTGAGACCTTTCCTGTATATAAGGGAAGGGGGCTTTTTTATACTTTCCATGTGCAGATATACATGCCAGAGGGATATTAAGTGGTGAAAAACTACACCAATATATCTAGAACTGACATAGGATCTTAAGGTGGATGATATCAAGGAGCATTAGAGGCTCCATAAGTTACACCTTGGGATAAACTACAACTCTTAAATACACTGAAGAGAGTTTTTTAAGTTGTGACACTGTGGGGCATGGTGGGTATCACGTGTTTAGTATGTGTGGACAATCTAGTCCTTTTAGAAAAAAATATATTAAATGTTATGTTTTAACCTCTTAAAACTAATCTAGCTATATTGATCGAATTCAATTCTGCAGAGTGGGGCAGTACCACACCACTAAATAGAATACCTATCCTGCTAAATCGCGGTGGATGAGGATGAGGCCACAGCTGTTTTCACTATTAGGCTAGATATTGAGGAACTTACAGTGAAAATATGGTATATACACATTCGATTCTTGTTATCATCAGTGTCAACTGTAATGCAGGCATGACCGTGCTCCTCTGCTGCCTCGCAACAGGGATGCCGGATTATTCACCACCTCAGTCTGGGCACATGCCTCTTTTGCTTTCCCCTCCTAATTTGTCCATGTTGTCCTTGGTTGTATTGTGCTCCCGGATCTTATGGACATTGCACAGGTCTCCCGGGAGTGTGCCTTAGGTGCACGGCCACGCACCTGCACTGTTCTTAAGAGGCCAGTGCCCTTTACCTTGACACTAGGTATATAAGGCACCCTCCCACTAGGGGTGGTGCCCATTCAATGCCTTTAGTCAGTTTTTATCTTGTTGTCAGTCCAGCTAGCTGCCAGGTCCCTGACTGCCTGCCTATACTTGATATCCCAATTACTTTTGATGGCTCAACCATAACTCCCAAGCAGTATGCTCCTTGCCATGTTGTTATATTTGACACTGAACTTTCCTTTATGCCCTATAACCAAGTACTCATTAGCTCATGTTACCTTCACTTTAAAAACATATCTAAAATTCAACCGCTTCTCACCATTGAAACTACAAAAACACTGACTGTTGCTCTCATTCATTCTCTGGACTAATGCAACTTTTTACTGATTAGTGTCCCTCTAACCAAATTTTTTCCTCTCCAGGCCATCCTTAATGCAGCTGCCAGGATTATTTTTCTATCCAGCTGCTTCACCAATGCCTCCACCTTATGCCACTTATTACAATGGTTGTCCGTCCACTACAGGATTTAATACCTACTTATCTCTCTCTCTCACAAAGCTCTCCACAGTTCGGCACCCCTTATATATCATCCCTCATCTCTGTTCACCACCCTACCCATGCCGTCCGTTCTACAACTGATCTCAGACTGATCACCCATAATTCAAATTTCACCTCCGTCTTCTCTCCAAAATTTCTCTCATGCTGCTCCACTCCACTGGAATGCACTACCCCAAATATTGTGACTAACATCTAGCCCCCATGCTTTTAAGCATGCCTTCAAATCACATCTCTTTGAACAGGTCTATCATCTCAATTCACTAACCTAACTTTCCCCGCCCCTCGGATCCATTCTTCTAAATGTTAATTACAACCTGCTCTTTCTTAATCATCTGTCTCCACATCCTTCATAAAACCAATAGCACATAAGTGCATATAGGCAGTACTGGATGATGACCGAAGCATGTAACCTCAGGTGAAAAACCCATCATATTTATCATAATGATGGCCAGATGAGAAATTGCAAGCATGTCCTACCTAGTGTGTTCCCCTATTTCCTTAAAGACTGTAAGCTTTCAAGCAGGACCCTCACCCCTCATCTAACTTATGAACTATGTTTTTACTTTGTATTTTTGTATTGTCATCATTATCTGTACTTTGCCCCCCCCCCCTTAATTGTAAAGTGCTGCGGTATAGGTGGGTGCTATATAAAATTTATTATTTTATAATTATACCTCTTCCTGTGTCCTGTTTTGTCCTCTACCAAAACAGTGCTATACCAGAGACTTTGCTAAACTTTAGACTTTGCCCATGTTCTATCCCTGCCCTGAGAGCCAGTTACTACAGCTCACCTCGTGGTCCAGTGAGTCCACTTTCCCTACGCTTGCTCCCCTGGTGAGTGTAACTGTTTGGTCAGGACATGGAATCCGCTGGCTCCATTGCTATGCAACTCACTGGCATGTAACAAGAGGTGATCTGTATTTGGGAGCAACAAGACTGTATCTAGGCCTATCCCCAGTCAGTGGATGCACGTCTGCATGCCATAACTACGGCTCGACCTACAGTGACGACACGCTTGGTGGACAATACTGCTTCTGATCCTTCTCCTCGTCCGTAGAAAGACCTCCACGATACGGTTGTGATCCGTAGCTATGCAGAGGTTTCTTAAACCAGTGCCTACTGTGATTTGAAACTCTTCCCCTCTGATACACCACGGATCGGGCCAGAGAGGCCTTCCTTTTATCCCATTTTGAGGAAGAAGCCCTTACTTCAATCAACCCCTATAGAAGAGAGATGATCCAATTGTCTCTGATCTACAGTCATTCCTTGAGGCCTTCTTTAACGTGTTTGATCAGCCTGGTTGACTCGTCTCCGCAACTACCTCGCTTTTCAGACTGTGCCAGGGTGCTCTTACAGTTGGCCAGTACGGCAAATGCTTTTGCATGTTGCCTTCCGAGCTTAAGTGGAACACAGTTCTGGTTGGTGCTTTCTGCTAGGGTCTATCGAGAAGAATAAAAGACAAGTTGACCAGTCTTGATATTCCTGCTACACTGAATTAATTGATTTCCTTGGCTACCTGGAATGACCATAGGTTCCAGGATTGATCCATGGAGATGACACATAAGAAGGGCCCTAAACATCTGTCTCCATACCTCCAGATACCGCTGATGTCTACGCTTCCAGTTGCTGCACCTGCTCTTGCACCTATTCAGGTGAAACTCCTTCAGATGTCCCTGCAACATTAAGGACACAGTTGAACCAAGGGTCTGCGTTTCTACTGAGAAGGTGCAGAACACTTTATCCATGCATGTCCCATGAGGATGGGACTTTCTTGTATGGGGAATGTAGGAGGCGCTTTCCTAGATGAAAACAAATCCTCTACTTCGTTGACTCTGGCCGTATCGGGTTCAAATGGAGGTACTCAGTTCTCAGTAACGGCCCACCTAGATTCCAGATCTGCTTGGAACTTCATTGAACAAGCTGTGGTAGATCACTACCCGTTCCCCATTCGAAGTCTCCAAAGGCCCTTTACTGTGATATCTGCTGATGGGGCTCTCTGGCCTGAACCCATTCGCATTTTGTCTAAACTGATAGAGCTATGGGTGGGAGCTTTGCATTTGGAAAACATCTCTTTCTTGGTGCTTCCTGGCATGTCCTGTCTGCTTCTCCTGGGTCTGCCCTGGTTCCATGCCCACAAGCCTATCCTGAACTGGAACTCTGGAGAGGTGCTCGATGGGGAGCAAAATTAACATAAGGGATGACTGGTTTCTGCTTTCCAGAAGATGACTGATCTTGTAGTCAGTGCCATCTGCCATTCTGGGTCCAGGAAGAAGCCTCCCAAGCAACTACCATCCAGCCTACCCCAGCCACTGGCCAGTTCTACCATTAATAACTGGAAAGATCTCCCACTGGAGAAAAAGCTTCCATCTGGCTTGGTGAAGAGGAGGTGTAGGAGGGGGGTACTGTAATTCCAATCTCCCTGTACCCTGCTGCTGCCTTGCAGCAGAAACGTCGCATTACTCAACGCCCTGGCCTGGCTGCATTCCTCCTTCCCCCTCCTTGTTTGTCCACCTGGTCTTCGGCAGTATCGTACTCCTGGTCACTGTGCAATGCCTTTTTAGGGGAAACTCAAGGATTTGAGAATCACAGGTTACAGGCAAAATAAATGCCTTTTTAGGTACTTAGCGATCGACTAGCTAGCTATCTAATTATGTAAACACAGATAAAGCAGCATGGAGCAGCAGCAGCACTGTCTCTAGCAGTAACACTCTCAAAATGGCCGCTTTTTATATCCCTAGGGACATGTGACTTTGGCAGCCAATTAAACAAGCCAGCCATTGACACAAGCCCTTGTACTTTTAACTTATGGATGTTTTACGTGCCCTGATTGGCTGCTAACCAGGAACATCCACACAGAAAGTGTGGGAAAAAAATGGAGTCCAACGCTCCTTTGACCTCTCCACACCCTCTCATCAAAGGCGTTTCGCATGTTATCCTGCACTGTCAGAAGGTAAGATAAAAACATCACTTAAAAGCAGTAATGCTTTTTTAAATCTGATCACTCATCGAACAAATCCGCATTCCCGAACCGAATCTGTAATTTTCGGCCCAAATTTGAACTTGGTGAACATGTTTGGGGAAGGTTCGCTCATCTCTCCCTATAATTCATTCAACATGACAGACTTGTTTACCACTTTTTCTCAGGCTAACAGAAAGAAGTCTGAAATTATGTAATTTTTTGGAAAGGGATAAAAATCTTTTGGAATGTTTTTTTGTGATTAAATACATATTTATGGCAAATTATGAGTTTGCAGTTTTTTATTAATTCATCTGATGCCAATATAAAAACTGAAAACAACATTTTTTATCAATTTCCCAATCATTTGGCCGTAACTGTAGGAAGTCAATGATATGAGCGATAACCTATAGACAGCAATGTCGATTATGTGAGCACTATATAGGAAATCGAGCAAAGAAAACATTTAGAAAATGTAAATGTAATTTCATTAAAATAAAAAAAAACAAAAAAAACAATACTGCACTGGTTGGTAATGATGGGTCACACAGCAGCTTAGATAATGCTTTTTTTGTGCCATATGACTTATTTTCTCACATTTTTCTGCGCTCTTTTAAAACTGCATTTCATGGTTGTATGGAAGTGGCTAGCATCCCTCAGTGTCTGCTAACACTGTGTGTGTATTGCCACAGTTTTTAAGAGCAGGTTGATAGTGAGTTGGGCAAGGAGCCAGCAGACAAAGGGTTAACAGAAATTTTGACTGAGCTGTGAGTAGCCAGATAATAGATCTTTCCTTGGCACAAGCATCTGAGGAGTTTGCATTGATCCTGACATTCTGACATTGTTTAGCAAATGTGCTATATGCTCAGCAAATCTGATACATTGTTTCCTCACCAGCTGCAGTCAGCAGTGTAGGCCGCACCCCCTTTCCCTTAAATGGATACATGTCCGTATTTAGTGTGAAGACGGATCTGACTGAGAATGAACACAAATTTTGTAATGAAGTATAAAGTTTATTATCACTTGGATTGACATTTTTATTAAATACAAATGTAATGCTTTAAGTGGAGAAAACAACTGAGGTTTTTTTTGTTAGGAAACAAAAGAAAAAGCCTGCCTTTAGTATCAAAGAGCAAGAACTGAATCCTGAAAGAAAAAAGCTGTGCATTACCATTTCAGGAAGGCAAAACTATAAATTAAAATGATCTAAACTTCCCCTAAGGTCGTATATAAAAATAAAACGGGAAATTAACTGGACATTAAGAATATATTTAGTAAATTCACAGGGTTATAAAGCCTTGGAAAACCTCCAAGGGAAATATATAACCTCTTCTTGTATCACTGAAGGCTTTTACTAATTAAAAAAAATGTTCTTCATTTTTCCCAAGTAGTTATGTTTACTGCTTGGGATTGAGTCTGGCATACCTTCTGTGATATATATTCTGTTTGGGGGAAAGACATCAAATTATTCTTTTTCAATTTTTACTAAACATTTGGAATGAGATTATTTTTCCTCAGGCAAACAGCAGT
Source organism: Allobates femoralis (assembly GCA_033576535.1). Lineage (NCBI taxonomy): Eukaryota > Metazoa > Chordata > Amphibia > Anura > Aromobatidae > Allobates > Allobates femoralis. The sequence goes on from JARQOC010000001.1 coordinate 546,255,628, forward strand.
AACAAATTTTTACACTCGATATAAAACTGAAGTTCACAGCAGTCCGGGAAGAAAGCTATTTGCTAAGTGGAGTAATGCAAACTTGGCGACTGTCATTGGCTTCATCTCACTGTGATTCGAAAATCATTATTAAAGGGATCCTGTCACCCCCAAAACACCTCCTAAGCTCTTAAAAGCTGTCCCTAGTGCATATTAACACTTTCCCTACACTCCTTTTTGCTCCTAAATGCACCTAATCAAAGTGAAGAAAAACGTTTTATAAGTACCTCATTATTGATGCTAATGAGTGACTATCTATTCATAGTCACTCATCCAGGCAGCCCCTTTTCATGATATCACGCCTATTCAGGCGTGATCTTCCTAATAGATTCAAAATCGCGCCTCTCTGCGCGCCTCCCCACTCTCCCATTATGCACGGGCTTCAGTGGGGGCATTATGACGCGATTCGCGTCATTTCCTAGCGCCGGGTGACGTAGTACACCCGCGCCGCTCGCTTTGAGCTTCAGTGCCTCACTGCGCATGCGTGCGGGAGCCGGAACAGAGCGGCCGGCGATCCGGAGACAAAGGCACAGAAGAGGATTCCATTCCTCATAACAGTACGGCGGTCCCATTACAAACCCCTAACTTAGGGGTTTGTAATGGGACCGCCGTACTATTGTTATGAGGAATGGAATACTCTTCTGTGCCTGTGTCTCCGGATCGCCGGCCGCTCTGTTCCGGCTCCCGCACGCATGCGCAGTGCGCTCCCGCACGCATGCGCAGTGACGCACTTGAAGCTCAAAGCGAGCGGCGCGGGTGTACTACGTCACCCGGCGCTAGGAAATGACGCGAATCACGTCATAATGCCCCCACTGAAGCCCGTGCGTAATGGGAGAGTGGGGAGGCGCGCAGAGAGGCGCGATTTTGAATCTATTAGGAAGATCACGCCTGAATAGGCGTGATATCATGAAGAGGGGCTGCCTGGATGAGTGACTATGAATAGATAGTCACTCATTAGCATCAATAATGAGGTACTTATAAAACGTTTTTCTTCACTTTGATTAGGTGCATTTAGGAGCAAAAAGGAGTGTAGGGAAAGTGTTAATATGCACTAGGGACAGCTTTTAAGAGCTTAGGAGGTGTTTTGGGGGTGACAGGATCCCTTTAACAATTGCTCTGTTTAAAGAGAATGTGTTTTTTGGGTTAAAAATGAGCAATTTTGCCCTTATTTTGATACCTGCTGTCGTCCTGAGTAGTCTATTGTTTTCGTTTTTTTTTTCCCTTAGGCTGGCTTCACACCACAGTTTTTGGAATCCTGCTCTGTCCGCTTTGCAAAGGACAGAGCAGGATCCTGTTTTGAGTCCCATGTATCCCTATGGTGCTGGATTGGTCATATTTGGCCATCCGGTTTTGCCATTTCAGTTCAGGATTTGTTTCTGTCCTATTTTTTTACCATCCCTGAAATCGGAGACTGCTCTGTTTTTTGGCTCCGTTGAAAAAAACGGACAAAACCGCACAAAAACAAATCTGGGGCAATCCGGCGCACATAATATGGGAGTCTATGGGCGCCGGGAAAAAGCAGAATCATTTCCCGGATTCGTTTTTTTGCATTGCGCCTGCTCAGAATTCTTTCCGTGGTCCTGAAATGATAAATCTGTACAGGAAATCTCTCCCTGCATCGGCACAGCACATTCTTGTATTGTATAGTATGAACAAAACAGATCCTGTAAATAGGTGTATCTGGAGACACAACTGACATTCTTTTCACACCAATTCATTTGTGTCCTTTCCTATCCGGGTGGTCCTGCAAACACAGAATCCACCCAGACAGCTAAAAACCATGATGTGAAGCTAGCCTAAATCTGCCATACGATTCCAACGATTCTGGAGACTTACCATATATACTCGTGTATAAGCAGACCCGTGTATAAGCCGACCCCCCTACTTTTGCCCCCAAAACCTGGGAAAACCTATTGACTCGTGTATAAGCCAAGGGTGGACCCCAGCACAGGTATACAGCCCCCAGCAGTGTGGTATACAGGCCCCCCCAGTGGTATACAAGCCTCCCCAGTGGTATATCAGCAGCCCCAGTGGTTATACAGAGCCCCAGTGGTAAGTGGTATACAGCAGCCCCAGTGGTTGTATAGCCCCAGTGGTGTACAGCAGCCCAGTGGTATATAGCAGCCCCAGTGGTATATAGCAGCCCCAGTGGTATATAGCAGCCCCAGTGGTATACAGCGGCCCCAGAGGTATAACAGCAGCCCCAGTGGTGAGGTATACAGCAGCCCCAGTGGTATTTAGCAGCCCCAGTGGTGTACAGGCCCCCAAATGCTGGCACTCCCCCCCTATGTTGTAAGGCCCCCCTGGTGCTTACCAACCCTGGTCTTCTGCACAGCACCGGTCTTCTGTGCTCCGTCCTTCCATGTTCCTGTCCTCGCTGCATCCAGGGTCCCCGGCCGTCGCAGTAACTATGATGTCATGCGACCGGCCGGTCACATGACCCCGGATGCAGTGAGGACGGGAGCATGGAGGACGAGCACAGAAGACCGACGCGGTGCAGAAGACCAGGGATGGTAAGTTAAGCACCAGGGGGGGGCCTTACAACATAGGGGGGGCGAGTTCCAGCATTTGCGGGCCATTTATTTAGATATGCACTGCTGATGATTGACAGGGGAAGCAGTGCATATATAATGAGCGGCCCCACGTGACGGAGCACTCATACATCAGCCTCCCCCCGCCTCCTCCAGACTCCCCAGCCCCGGACACAGCCCCCACTACCATATTGACCCATGTATAAGCCGAGGGGGGACACGAGTATATACGGTAGGTCTTTTTTGTATAGCACAAATATCCTGTTTAGGATAATTATCTGGCTATTTAGCTGGCTGACAATGATCAGATCTTTGTCAGTGTTAGCTAATTGTGAACTGTGTACCTCTTGTCTACTGTTCTGATTCTTTATTGACCTGAATTAGAAATTAATTTTTACTACTCTATTGGATTACCCCTTTTGTCTTTGATGCACTCTCATCTGTGGTCTGACCATAGACTTGGCCCCTAACTACCCATTTTGTCCTATCCCTTTGGTACTCTCCTGGCCTCACAGCTTGTCCATGATAAGTGGCTCAGCATTACATTAAGATTGACTGCAACAGTTTTTTGTCATGCTCTCCATTCTTCTCCATTGTTTGTTACTATTGTTGTAGAAGCTCTCAGTCTTTGCTGCAATCACCTGTCTTCACTTTTCCCTTATCAGACCTCTACTTAAGCAGGCTTGCTCCTGCATTCAGTGTCAATTCTACACTTGCTTTTGCCTGTGTAGGTCTGATCATCTGTGCTCCGTGCCTAACTCAGTCTGACTTTATTCCCATACCTGACTTTGACCATTTGCCTGTGACCTGACTACTCTTATTGCCTGCCCCCTGTATTATGTTTTGTCTTCCTGGTTTTCTTGCTGTTACTGCACAATTTCCTGGACCTGATCTTAGATCGTTTGACCTCCATTTACTTTCAGTAAGTAATATTATTTATATTTACTTTCTGTTATTGTTGTCTGTTTTTTTCACCACTAACACTTAGCTATTTCTGTAGTGACTTGCGTCACATTTTTCTTTTTTTGGTAGTTTTGTTCCTGTCCTCATACTTTGTGATTAAGTAGTGAATCTGATGCAAATATTTCTGGATCTGGCCAAAGAACCTTGAATCATTACAACTCTAGTAGCAGGGCCAGTTTGACGAATGCTCCCTGCACTGCCAGCAATGCCTGCAACGCTGGTACCCTCGAATGTGCAATTTGCCTCTCCTAAACCCATAGTCGTTTTTCCTAATACATTTTCAGGTGATCAAAAAACAGTTTAGGGTGTTTAGGCAGAGCTGTAAGCTATTTTTGACAGTCTTCAGGGATAAGTCCCAACAGGTGGGAATAATCATGTCCCTACTATGAGGGCGACATCAGACATTGTCTTTTTTTTTGTCCTCGCAAGTGCAAGAATGGCTTTCTGACGACACCTTCTTTGATGCCTAGGGGCTAATAGATGACAAACCTGACAGGATCCTGGTCGCTGAGGCAAGGATCCTGAAACTGCACTGCTGAGGACTGTAATACAGAGTTCCGGAAAGATCCACTGAAGTTCAGTAGAATGTGTCTCTCAGATGCCAGTTCCATAGTAGCCTTTCTGAAGTTCTTAAGGACGATCTGGCTCCTTTTTCTTTGTAAGAGGCCATGAGCCAGTACATATAAATTGCAGAATTCATGATAGACAGGGTTGTAATATTCCTTCTCAGTATGAATACTGTTATGCTACTCAGGTGTGAACAGAAGTAGTGGACCCACTGGACCACAGATAATTTGTGGAAGCTGACCCCCTTTGAGCAGGAACAGGCAGGAGAATGACTTAAATAGAAGTACAGTCTTTATTAGCGTTTACACCTGCAGGAGTGGCCAAGGTCTGGTAATAATGTCTCTTAAAGGAGCTTGCTGGCTGTTGTATGGATAAGACAGCTTCTGACACAAACAGGGACCACCAGTAGCAGACTCCAATGCAGATGGATAGAAGCATTGTACAGTCTCACCGATGATGGAGGCTTTGAGGAAGATGTCCAAAAAGTCCTGAAGATGAGACATGGGATCATTTTGCAACATCAGAGGATTATACCAGGCTAAGGCCTTTCCCTCCAGGTGAGAGGCTAGGAAGGCCATTTTGGCTATGTCCGTTGGGTACTGTTGAGGCAATAAAAAAAAGTGCAATTGGCACTGATGATGAAATCCTTTGCACAATTTAGGATTAGTACTGTAACGAGTCAGCTAACAGAGACAATGCAAGGATCCAGATGTGGCAGCAACAACCGGCTCGAGCACACGAGCCTGTAGAAGAGATGCAGCAGTGGCCAATTGCTTATTGATAAGTCTGCTTTCACACTGGCAAATTTGCAAATCCATGTCCATCTGTTTTGAAATTGATGGGCACGGATCCATTATGGCCTCCCAAGTTATCCTATGGGGACGGATCTGTCCAAAGTGGCCATCTGTGTGTGCCAGTTTTGTCATGGATCCATTGGTGTCAGCTTTTTTCATGTTCCCAGAAATGGAGACAGCTCTGTTTTTGGTCTTCCTTGAAAATCATGGACACTAACTGACAGAAATGGATTCATTTGGGACCGTATGAAATTATAATGAAGCTCTAAGGAGGACGGATCCGTGAAATAGATCCGTTTTGCTGTACTGAGCATGCTCAGAAGCAAGGTACAGCACCTCCCACCCCTATCTATGGTAACTGTTGATGGATCCATTAAAAAAACTGTCAATGGGCATCCATTGGCATCCTAACATGGGAGACCATAACTGAACAGTGGCCATCAGTTTCAAAACTGATGGGCATGGATTTGCAAGTATGCCAGTGTGAAAGCATTAGACACAACCACAGTAACATAATCCCTCCCATAATGTATATTAATACAATTTTTTCAAATCCTTATATGGGATAGGAGTCAATCTGGAGATTTTTATATATGAACTACCGTATATACTCGTGTATAAGCCGACCCGTGTATAAGCCGACCCCCCTACTTTTGCCCCAAAAATCTGGAAAAACCTATTGACTCGTGTATAAGCCGAGGGTGGACCCCAGCACAGGTATACAGACGCCAGCAGTGTGGTATACAGGCCTCCCCAGTGGTAGTATACAGCAGCCCCAGTGGTAGTATACAGATTCCCCAGCAGCCCCAGTGGTAGTATACAGATTCCCCAGCAGCCCCAGTGGTAGTATACAGGAGCCCCAGCAGCCCCAGTGGTAGTATACAGGAGCCCCAGCAGCCCAGTGGTAGTATACAGGAGCCCCAGCAGCCCCAGTGGTAGTATACAGGAGCCCCAGCAGCCCCAGTGGTAGTATACAGGAGCCCCAGTGGTAGTATACAGATTCCCCAGCAGCCCCAGTGGTAGTATACAGATTCCCCAGCAGCCCCAGTGGTAGTATACAGGAGCCCCAGCAGCCCCAGTGGTAGTATACAGGAGCCACAGCAGCCCCAGTGGTAGTATACAGGAGCCCCAGCAGCCCCAGTGGTAGTATACAGGAGCCCCAGCAGCCCCAGTGGTAGTATACAGGAGCCCCAGCAGCCCCAGTGGTAGTATACAGCAGCCCCAGTGGTATACAGCAGGCCCCCAGGGGTACATATAGCAGCCCCCAGGGGGTACCCAGCAGCCCCCTGGGGGTACCCAGCAGCCCCTGGGGGTACCAACAGCCCCCTGGGGGTACCAACAGCCCCCTGGGGGTACCAACAGCCCCCTGGGGGTACCAGCAGCCCCCTGGGGGTACCAACAGCCCCCAGGGGGTACCAACAGCCCCCTGGGGGTACCAACAGCCCCCAGGGGGTACCAGCAGCCCCCAGGGGGTACCAACAGCCCCCAGGGGGTACCAACAGCCCCCTGGGGGTACCAACAGCCCCCTGGGGGTACCAACAGCCCCCAGGGGGTACCAACAGCCCCCTGGGGGTACCAACAGCCCCCTGGGGGTCCCCAGCAGGTACCCCAGCAGCCCCCAGGGGGTACCAACAGCCCCCTGGGGGTACCAACAGCCCCCAGGGGGTACCAACAGCCCCCTGGGGGTACCAATAGCCCCCAGGGGGTACCAACAGCCCCTGGGGGTACCAACAGCCCCCAGGGGGTCCCCAGCAGGTGCCCCAGCAGCCCCCAGGGGGTACCCAGCAGCCCCTGGGGGTACACAGCGGCCCTCGCCCCCCCTTGCAAGGGCCCCCCCCCGATGGTTATATTACCATTCCGGACTTCTGATCCGCGCCGCTCCTCGCTCCTCCGCGCTGCTCCGTCCGTCTTCTACATCCGGGATCCCCGGCCGCGCGATGACGTCACATGCCTGCGACGGCCGGAGATCCGAGATGTAGAAGACGGACGGAGCAGCGAGGAGGAGCGAGGAGCGGCGCGGATCAGAAGTCCGGAATGGTAATATAACCATCGGGGGGGGGGGCCCTTACAAGGGGGGGCAGGTGCCAGCACTTGGGGGGGGATTTAATTAGTTATGCACTGCTTTCCCCTGCCGGTGATAGACAGGGGAAAGCAGTGCATATTTAATGAGCGGCCCCACGTGACGGGGCCGCTCATACAGCAGCCTCCCCCCCCTGCCTCCTGAAGCCTCCACAGCCCCCGGACACAGCCCCGGACACAGCCCCCCCCGTATTGACTCGTGTATAAGCCGAGGGGGAGACTTTTCAGCCCAAATTTTGGGCTGAAAAACTCGGCTTATACACGAGTATATACGGTAATCGTAAACACTAATAACCAAACAATTCCCAGTAGGGGAAGAGAGACACAAGCGATTCTAGAGTCCACAATTATAAGAAAAGATGCAAAATTTGATATAATATTGATGTGCGGTACACGGAGTGGGAGAAAGGTGATATTACCGTAGCACTATATATTAACAGGTTACTTGAGGGATTTTTTTGGGCGCTCGCACTAAATTACAGGACTGAGGAAACAGGTATGATTGCACTGAGTTAACATCTCAGTTCCACAGGGTGTGGGTTAGAGAATCAGCCCCTGATGGGTTGCTAAACACCTTGTATAGGAAGCCCCCAGTGGAGGAATAGTTGTATATGCATGCTCTAAGTATAGCCCTGAATAGGGAGTGAACAAAGGGACCAGCTGTATAATCAACACTTAGTATAGACCAGCATAGAGGAATATAGGGGCTGGAAGTGCTCCTTTGTACTAATATAAATGCAATCTATTTGACTAATCACTACATTTGAAAAAAGGGATAGGGTGGAGTTATAATTTTGGGATATATGTGGTGGTTGTAAATGGATTAATCCACTAAATCCCTTTGCTCTATGTGCAATATTGATATGTGCCAATTAATTATGACTAACTAGTGGGCTAGTGCAATAAATCCTTGTTGGATGATATATCCCTTATTTTGTTGTGCTTTTAGCCTCGTGTATATGGGACATAATGCAATATTGATAGATGTAAATCAACTACGATCAACTGGTAGGCTAATGCAATAACTCCTGTTGGATTGTATATCCCTTATACTGTATGAAAATTTGAAAAGTACTAACTTAGTGTATGTATATATATATATATATATATATATATATATGTAAAATTGTGTATACATTTTGATTGAAAAAATAGATGTAAAAAAATCTCTCAAGTAACCTGTAAATATACAGTATGAAAGCAGCCTGAGATGTTCATCCACAGAGGTCATATAATTTAACATCCGGGTTTGCATCACACATTGCCGGTCAAGTTCTTGGTGCATATCCTCTAGTTGCATAGCGTTTGAGGCTTGGCAGTCTGAAGGGAACTCAGGCGGGTTTCCAAGGTTTGCATAAAGGTCACAAGTCGATCTAAGGGCCGCTTTACACACACCAACGTCTGTGAACAACGTCTGAACAGATCTCTGGTTGCAGTGAAATCATGGACACATTGCTCCATTTTGTGGCTGTGTACAAATGTAACAATGTGTCCATGATTTCACTGCAACCAGAGATCTGTTCAGAAGTTGTTCACAGAAGTTGGTGTGTGTAAAGCGGCGCTTACTCTGCCAGAGGCCAGCCAATGCTCACTGGACCGAAAATTGGGTCTATAGCCTGAGCAATATTAGAGAAGCTTGCAGGGTGTCGAGTGGGTGATACAGCTTCTGACACAGACAGTCCTGCAGCTGAAGGCACAACAAATACTTTACCTGAAATGGAACCAATAGACTTTGGAGCTGCCAGTTCTTGTGACGTAGAGAGGAGACGTCAAAGCAATCTCGGCTTCTGCCTCTACTGTCATCTAGCTGGATATTTTCTCAAGGGCTGTCCAACTCACCCTTAAAGGGAACCTGTCAGGTCCTCTAAGCTGTCTAAACTACAGCAAGCACATGTGTGGGGAAAAATTCCCAGCATAACCATCCCTGTATAATGCTTTTCTAACAATTCAATGTGAAAAAAATATTTATAATACTAATTTTCACTATGTTAATTAGGGCTTTGACTGGTCGAGAGGGCATTGTTTCCTCCCAAGTAGTCTGCCCTCTTTCCATGTTATCATGCCCCTGTGTGCATCTACTTACATAATTACCAGTTTTTCGTTTCCCGGGCACTGTGCTGCTATCCCAGCATGCTTTGCGGCGCTGCGAGCGATGGCGCGCATGCGCCATCGCGAGCCGCCGCTTGCATTGCTGGATGGCGCCGTAGCGGCACACTGCCCGCAAATGAAACACTCGCTCACTAATGTTTATTCTTCCCGCCCGCTCCTAGCTGTTCGCCTGCTAAACCCCCGCCCGGTCCCCGCACTCCTACTCGCTTCTGCCCCCGCCAGCCATCCTCCCCGCCGCCAATAAGCCCCGACTTACGGGACCTGTGGTGACATCTGTGCCATGGGCGGAGCCACGTCACATGACCATGACGTCACCACAGGTCCTTCTGCACAACACATCACGAAGCAGCCAGGTAATTGTGCTGCATCCCACACCACCGTCAGCCCTGCATTCATCCCGTGCTCTCCCTCACACTTACTCACCCTCCACTCACTCAAGCCACACTCACTGTGCCCTACACTCACTCTACCCCTCAGCCCACACTCACCCTGCACTCTCTACATCTAACTGTCATGCCTCTGTATACTCTGTCCCTGTCATGTCTCTGTATACTCTGTTCCTGTCATGTCTCTGTATACTCTGTCCCTGTCATGTCTCTGTATACTCTGTCCCTGTCATGCCTCTGTATACCCTGTCCCTGTCATGCCTCTGTATACCCTGTCCCTGTCATGTCTCTGTATACTCTGTCCCTGTCATGTCTCTGTATACTCTGTCCCTGTCATGTCTCTGTATACTCTGTCCCTGTCATGCCTCTGTATACTCTGTCCCTGTCATGTCTCTGTATACTCTGTCCCTGTCATGCCTCTGTATACTCTGTCCCTGTCATGTCTCTGTATACTCTGTCCCTCTCATGTCTCTGTATACTCTGTCCCTCTCATGTCTCTGTATACTCTGTCCCTCTCATGTCTCTGTATACTCTGTCCCTCTCATGTCTCTGTATACTCTGTCCCTCTCATGTCTCTGTATACTCTGTCCCTGTCATGTCTCTGTATACTCTGTCCCTGTCATGTCTCTGTATACTCTGTCCCTGTCATGTCTCTGTATACTCTGTCCCTGTCATGTCTCTGTATACTCTGTCCCTGTCATGTCTCTGTATACTCTGTCCCTGTCATGTCTCTGTATACTCTGTCCCTGTCATGTCTCTGTATACTCTGTCCCTGTCATGTCTCTGTATACTCTGTCCGTCTCATGTCTCTACACTCTGTCTCATGTCTCTACACTCTGTCTCCTGTCTCTACATTCTGTCTCCTGTCTCTACACTCTGTCTCATGTCTCTACACTCTGTCTCCTGTCTCTACATTCTGTCTCCTGTCTCTACATTCTGTCTCCTGTCTCTACACTCTGTCTCCTGTCTCTACACTCTGTCTCCTGTCTCTACACTCTGTCTCCTGTCTCTACACTCTGTCTCCTGTCTCTACACTCTGTCTCATGTCTCTAAACTCTGTCTCATGTCTCTGCACTCTGTCCCATGTCTCTATACTCTCTGTAATGTCTGTATACTGTGTCTATACTGTGTGTATAATATGTGTAATCTCTGCATACTGTCTGTCTATACAATGTCTCATGTATGTATATACTGTGTGCTTCTCTCCTCACCCCTCCACCACTGAGCCGCATCTCTCCTCAACCCTACACCACTGAGCCGCTTCTCTCCTTACCCCTCCATCACTAAGCCGCTTCTCTCCTCACCCCTCCACCACTGAGCCGCATCTCTCATCACCCCTCCACCACTGAGCCGCATCTCTCATCACCCCTCCACCACTGAGCCGCATCTCTCCTCACCCCTCCACCACAGACACCCATCTCTCCTCACCTCTCCACCACTGAGCCGCATCTCTCCTCACCCCTCCACCACTTAGCCGCATCTCTCCTCACCCCTCCACCACTGAACCGCATCTCTCCTCAACCCTCCAACACTGAGCCGCATCTCTCCTCACCCTTCCACCACAGAGCCACATCTCTCCTCACCCCTCCACCACAGAGCCGCATCTCTCCTCACCCCTCCACCACAGACCCGCATCTCTCCTCACCCCTCCACCACAGAGCCGCATCTCTCCTCACCCCTCCACCACAGAGCCGCATCTCTCCACCCCTCCACCACAGAGCCGCCTCTATACTCTGCTACCCACAGAGCCGCCTCGATACTTTGCTACCCACAGAGCTGCCTCAATACTCTGCTACCCACAGAGCCACCTCGATACTCTGCTAGCCACAGAGCCGCCACTATACTCTGCTACCCACAGAGCCGCCTGTATACTCTGCTACCCACACAGCCGCCCCTATACTCTGCTACCCACAGAGCCACCTCGATACTCTGCTACCCACAGAGCTGCCTCGATACTCTGCTACCCACAGAGCCGCCTCAATACTCTGCTACCCACAGAGCCGCCTCGATACTCTGCTAGCCACAGAGCCGCCTCGATACTCTGCTACCCACAGAGCCGCCTCGATGCTCTACTACCCACTGACCCGCCTGTATACTCTGATACCCACTGACCCGCCTGTATACACACAATTAATTTCACCGCGCTCCCGATGCAATTGCATCGGGCCTTTTTACTAGTGATAACATAAGTACCAGACTGAGGTCAGACGTTACTGTCAGCTCATGGAAATCTTGTGTCTCATTCCTGCATTATCACTGCACCTCTCTTTTGGGTGTACGCCTCCTGACTTCACTGTGCATGATCAGGAACCTTCTGCACTACTGACTATGCACCGTTTCTATGAAGCAACTTATTCCTGGTTCAAAGAAAGCATTCCACAAAAGTACTGTAATAATTATTAAAAATTATACCAACTATATAATTAATTAGATTGATTTATTTATAAGCGAAAATTGGAAACAACATATGACTCAGATATATTAAAAATGGAAGTACGTTAGAGCAACAAAAAGTCATCAAAAGACATGATGCAAATAATAAATAAAAACACCAATAAGAAAATATGATGAAAAAATTACCATATCACAGAAATGATGATGATAATATTAAAACTAAAGTGATAAATGTACACAAATATAATATATAATAATGAAATATACCGTATATGTCAAGGCGAAAATTAAAGTACAATTGTAAATCCACAATAGCAATTGAATAAGTCTAGACCCATGAAATAGATCAAAATACATAAGAATATAGCTATGCATATTTAATATACAGTATATCACAAATGTGAGTACACCCCTTACATTATTGTAAATATTTTATTATATCTTTTCATGTAACAACACTGTAGCTATGACACTTTGATACAATGTAAAGTAGTCAGTGTATAGCTTGTATGGTGTGTCCTCTAAATAACCCAACACACAGCCATTAATGTCTAAATTCCTGCAACAAAAGTGAGTACACCCCTAAGTGAAAATGTCCAAATTGTGCCCAATTAGCCATTTTCTTTCCTTGGTGTCATGTGACTCATTAGTGTTACAAGGTCTCAGGTGTAAATGGGGACCCAGGTGTGTTAAATGTGTTATTACTCACACACGCTCTCATACTGGTCAGTGGAAGTTCACGATGGCACCACATGACAAAGAATTCTCTGAGGATCCTAATATAAAAATTGTTGCTCTACATAAAAATGAGCTAGGCTATAAGAAGATCGCAACATCCTGAAACTGAGCTGGTTCACAGTGGCATAGATCATACAGAGGTTTACCAAGACAGGTTCCATTCAGAAGAGGCCTTGTCATGGCTGACCAAAGAAGTTGAGTGATTAGCATTATATACAGAGGTTGTCTTTTCAAAGTAGACATATGAATGCTGCCAGCATTGCTGCAGTGATTAAAGGTATGGAGGTTAGCGTGTCAGTGCTCAGACCATACACCACACACTGTATCAAATTGGTCTGCATGGCCATCATCCCAGAAGGAAACCTATTCTAAAGATAATGCACAAGAAAGCCCACAAACAGATTGCTGAAGAGTAGCAGTTTAAGGACATGGATTACTGGAACCATGTCCTGTGGTCTGATGATGTCCAGGAGACTGGAGGCAAGTGGAAGATGACAGATGACCACAGCCAGGTAAGTGGAATGCTGGAAACCACTGGCAAATGTCTTTACTTTACAATTCAAAATCTTGCTGCCAGGCCCTCATTAGGCAGAACAATTGGTTTAAAGTTGATCTCTCACCAGATTTTATAATATTCAGGTACCCAGTTTATATTGTAAAACCTGGGGACATATGCTTTAGCTTCTTGTCAACGTAAAATGTAGTAGTATGTCGGGAGAAGGTATATGGAAAAGGCCACGTCTACTCCACTGTGGGTGCCTACCGCATTTGTCTCCGATGCAGCTGTTTGTCAACAACTCTATCAAACTACATATTAAATGAAGACTGGCATCACCTACATGTAAAGGTGCAAGCAAAAAAGTACATATACTAAGAAAAAGAGATTTGATGCAACACTAAACTTTAAATGAATGTGAATAAGCTAAATGGCTATCAAATGAATAGCAGGGCTATGTGTACAACTAATACAATGTGTATAAGGCAGAGGGACACTGTAAATACTGTTTTGGATTATAAGGAAAATTGAGAGACTTAGCTTAAGCAGTGGCCAGTGTGGAAAAGCCCGATAACTGTGACAAGGTGCTCTCCTCCTACCGGATCCTAACACTGTCACTACATGAGGTATACAATTGCTAGTATGGGTTTATATGCTTCTGAGTGCAACTAAAACCTGCTGGAATGGTATGTCTCTGGACCTGGGCTACAGCAAGATGGAGGAATAGGTGAGGCTACAGGGGGGAAGGGAGCAGTCAAAAAATAGTCATACTACATATTAAATAATGACTGGCATCACCTACATGTAAAGGTACAAGCAAAAAAGTGCATATACTAAGAAAACAACTCTATCAAAACATAAACTAATTAAAACATATGGTAAACGCCACAAAGTAAAAAGAACTAAAAATGCTTTACTTCACGAAAAAAATCATTAACAAGTGATCAAAATATTGTATGTGCCCCAAAATGGTACCTGTAAAATCTCCATTCTTGCCTCACAAAAACACAGCTCCATTGACAAAAGAATGTAGGGTCTCAAAAAATGGCTACACAAATCAAATGTTTTGTTTCTGCAAATAAGATTTTTTTTTAACCAATAAAATTTATATTTAACCCCTTCACAACCAAGGATGCATAGGTACGCCTACACACACTTGTTCCGGAAAAAACAAGCTCTCATATGGCTACAGTGGCGGAAAAATAGAAACCTTACGGCCCTTGGAAAAATGGAGGGGGGGAGGGAACTAAAATTAACAAAGGGAAATTGCTCAGTGGTGAAGGGGTTAACTGTATTTGCATATTTTCCCACTTTCCAGTACAACATATGGAAAAAAAGATTAGCGTGAGTCTTGGAAGGAGAAAAGGGAAAAATTAAACTTTGAAAATTGGTCGCAATATCAAGGGGTTAAAGGTGGCAATTTTATCATTTCCTTTGCTCTATTGTGCACATTTTACACATTTCCTACACAGTTTTTAGGGTGTAAAATGTTTAGTTTTATGCATATTGTATTATTTATCTATATTCTGTATATTACATTATTGATTTATATTATTAGATCATACTGGAGCACTAGTAGTGCTCATCTAGTTCAGTGGGAATACAAGCAAAACTGTCACGAATCAAGACCTGTGATCAGATGAACGGAATAGCGTTCCTGGCAATTCTTCCACAATGTTTTGCCGGAGGGGAAAAATCTCTTTAATGTTCACTGAAAATTGAAATCCCGGAATTTGATGTCTTTCCCTAAATGTAATACAGAACAGAAGGTTATTTTAAGTTTTCACTTGGTATCAAATAGAAGAAAACATCTGCCTGGGAGAGAGGAAGACCAAGTCTTAATTGGATTGGGGCTTCGATCTATTAAGGGCTAATATAATTTACTTGGAGGCTGTTCCTTTTACATCGTGAAGATGCTGCACTGATAATCCACATCTACAGTCTGTATCTTTGTAAACAAAAAGACCATTTCGTGATCAATTTGTTCCTGTTCTTAGGGAAAGTCTGTCAGCTGCCTACACAATGTTTCTAAGAAAATGAGTAAGGAACATGGCTAAGACATGCAATTTAATTGGAAAAAAGGTTTATTATAAATGTTAAAGAGAGGAAAATAATTTTGCATTAGAATTAAAGAACAAAATCATCCACTTTATGTCTGGATTATGCGGACAGTGAAGTGCTTAGCAAGATTTCACCTTGAAGTTACCGTATATACTCGTGTATAAGCCGAGTTTTTCAGCCCAAAATTTGGGCTGAAAAGTCTCCCCCTCGGCTTATACACGAGTCAATACGGGGGGGGGCTGTGTCCGGGGCTGTGGAGGCTGCAGGAGGCGGGGGGGGGGGGCTGCTGTATGAGCGGCCCCGTCACGTGGGGCCACTCATTAAATATGCACTGCTTCCCCCTGTCAATCAGCGGCAGGGGGAAGCAGTGCATATAGCCCCCAAATGCTGGCACTCGCCCCCCCTTGTAAGGGCTTCCCCCCCGGATGGTTATATTACCATTCCGGACTTCTGATCCGCGCCGCTCCTCGGTGCTCCTCGCTGCTCCGTCCGTCTGCTACATCCGGAATCTCCGGCCGTCGCAGGCATATGACGTCATCGCGCGGCCGGGGATCCCGGATGTAGAAGACGGACGGACGGAGCAGCGAGGAGCGCCGAGGAGCGCCGCGGATCAGAAGTCCGGAATGGTAAGAGAAGCGGGGGGGGCCCTTGCAAGGGGGGGCGAGTGCCAGCATTTGGGGGCTGCTGGGGACCCCCAGGGGGCTGCTGGGGACCCCCTGGGGGCCGCTGTGTACTCCCAGGGGGCCGCTGGGGACCCCCTGGGGGCTGCTGTGTACCCCCTGGGGGCTGCTGGGGACCCCCAGGGGGCTGCTGTGTACCCCCTGGGGGCTGCTGTGTACCCCCTGGGGGCTGTTGTGTACCCCCAGGGGGCTGCTGGGTACCTCCTGGGGGCTGCTATATGTACCCCTGGGGGCCTGCTGTATACCACTGGGGCTGCTGTATACTACCACTGGGGCTGCTGTATACTACCACTGGGGCTGCTGTATACTACCACTGGGGTTGCTGTATACTACCATTGGGGCTGCTGTATACTACCACTGATGCTGCTGTATACTACCACTGGGGCTGCTGTATACTACCACTGGGGCTGCTGTATACTACCACTGGGGCTGCTGTATACTACCACTGGGGCTGCTGTATACTACCACTGGGGCTGCTGTATACTACCACTGGGGCTGCTATATACTACCACTGGGGAGGCCTGTATACCACTGGGGGGGGCCTGTATACCACACTGCTGGGGGCTGTGTACCTGTGCTGGGGTCCACCCTCGCTTATACACGAGTCAATAGGTTTTTCCAGATTTTTGGGGCAAAAGTAGGGGGTCGGCTTATACACGGGTCGGCTTATACACGAGTATATACGGTAATTATATTTGTTTTATCATGTGTCTTAAGATCTCTGGACGAGTCATCGGTCTCCTGATCTGACCTAAGTGCTATGTATATATACAGTTCCTTAAGAAAAGTAACAGCACCCCAATATGATGTAGCCAAGTTGTTTAATCCAGCTTTAGGCACAGGTAATGGCGACGTTGCGGGCACACACGCCCTTAATCCAGCCAATTTTTGTTCATTTGTTATTATACCTTTTCATGAGTCAACACTGTACAGTGTTGGACAAAAGTATTGACACCCCTGCAATTCTGTCAGATAATACTCAGTTTCTTCCTGAAAATGATTGCAATCACAAATTCTTTGGTATTATTATCTTCATTTAATTTGTCTTCAATGAAAAAAACACAAAAAGAATTGTCCTAAAGCCAAATTGGATATAATTCCACACCAAACATAAAAAAGGGGGTGGACAAAAGTATTGGCACTCTTAGAAAAATCATGTGATGCTTCTCTAATTTGTGTAATTAACAGCACCTGTAACTTACCTGTGGCACCTAACAGGTGTTGGCAATAACTAAATCACACTTGCAGCCAGTTGACATGGATTAAAGTTGACTCAACCTCTGTCCTGTGTCCTTGTGTGTACCACATTGAGCATGGAGAAAAGAAAGAAGACCAAAGAACTGTCTGAGGACTTGAGAAACCAAATTGTGAGGAAGCATTAGCAATCTCAAGGCTACAAGTCCATCTCCAAAGACCTGAATGTTCCTGTGTCTACCGTGCACAGTGTCATCAAGAAGTTTAAAACCCATGGCACTGTGGCTAACCTCCCTAGATGTGGACGGAAAAGAAAAATCGACGAGAGATTTCAACGCAAGATTGTGCGGATGGTGGATAAAGAACCTCGACTAACATCCAAACAAGTTCAAGCTGCCCTGCAGTTCGAGGGTACAACAGTGTCAACCCATACTATCCATCGGCGTCTGAATGAAAAGGGACTGTATGGTAGGATACCCAGGAAGGCCCCACTTCTTACCCTGAGACATAGAAAAGCCAGGCTGGAGTTTGCCAAAACTTACCTGAAAAAGCCTAAAACGTTTTGGAAGAATGTTTTCTCTTTTTGGGCAAAGGCATCAACATAGAGTTTACAGGAGAAAAAAAGAGGCATTCAAAGAAAAGAACACGGTCCCTCCAGTCAAACATGGCGGAGGTTCCCTGATGTTTTGGGGTTGCTTTGCTGCCTCTGGCACTGGACTGCTTGACCGCGTGCATGGCATTATGAAGTCTCAAGACTACCAACAAATTTTGCAGCATTATGCAGGGCCCAGTGTGAGAAAGCTGGGTCTCCCTCAGAGGTCATGGGTCTTCCAGCAGGACAATGACCCAAAACACACTTCAAAAAGCACTAGAAAATGGTTTGAGAGAAAGCACTGGAGACTTCTAAGGTGGCCAGCAATGAGTCCAGACCTGGATCCCATAGAACACCTGTGGAGAGATCTAAAAATGGCAGTTTGGAGAAGGCACCCTTCAAATATCAGGGACCTGGAGCAGTTTGCCAAAGAAGAATAGTCTAAAATTCCAGCAGAGCATTGTAAGAAACTCATTGATGGTTACCGGAAGTGGTTGATCGCAGTTATTTTGGCTAAAGGTTGTGCAACCAAGTATTAGGCTGAGGGTGCCAATACTTTTGTCCGGGCCATTTTTGGAGTTTTGTGTGAAATGATCAATGTTTTGCTTTTTGCTTCATTGTCTTTTGTGTTTTTTCATTGAAGACAAATTAAATGAAGATAATAATACCAAAGAATTTGTGATTGCAATCACTTTCAGGAAGAAACTGAGTATTATCTGACAGAATTGCAGGGGTGTCAATACTTTTGGCCAACACTGTAGCTATGACACTTTCATACAATGAAGAGTAGTCAGTGGCCAGCTTCTATAACAGTGTAAATTTGGTGTGCCCTCTAAAGAAGGATAGGGTCACACTTGGCATGAGTTTTTTTAGTGCCTTAAAAAAAAGCATGCGTTTCTGCATGCTTTTTTCCATTTCTGCATGCGTATTTTAAGATGTCTGATGGCACCCTGCGTTTTTGCATGCGTTTTTAAATCAGCACCCAAAAATAGTGCATGCACTATTTTTTGGTGCTGTTTTAAAAACACGTGCGTTTTTTTAGAAAACGCATGCATTTTTTTAACATGGGCCCCAATGGAAAACGCATGCGTTTTTGGATGGTACTAAATGGTACTAATGTACCATGCAATTTTGCATGCGTTTTTGATGTCAGCTAATCACATAAGTGCAAAAATGCACACAAAAACGCATGGTACTGTCACATATGCGTTTTTGCTATCAGGGCATGCGTTTTTTCACATGGGGGCCTATGGGTGCGTTTTTACATGCTTTTTTAAAAACGCAGGTCTCAAAAAAAGCATGAAAAAAACGCAAGTGTGACCCTAGTCTAACTCAGCACACAGCCATTAATGTCTAAACAGCTGGCAACAAAAGTGAGTACACCCCCAAGTGAAAATGTCCAAATTGTGCCCAATTAGCCATTTTGTCTCTTTGGTCATGTGACTGATTATTTTTAAAGGGTCTCAGGTGTAAATGAGGAGCAGGTGTGTTAAAATGTGTTATCACCCACACACTCTCTTATACTGGTCAGGGGCAGCTCATGACAAAGAATTCTCTGAGGATCTAAGAATAAGAATTATTGATTTACATAAAGATGGACTAGGCTATTAGTAGACTGCAACACCCTGGAACTGAGCTGCAGCCATTAATGTTTAAACAACTGGCAACAAAAGTGAGTACACCCCTAAATAAAAATGGCCATGTGACTCATTAGCATTATAAGGCCTCAGGTGTGAATGGGGAGTTGATGACCACATTGATATCTACTATATATAATCGTCTAATTCTGTCTGTTTGTCTGTAATGGATATCCCGCGTTGCTGATTGGTTGTGCCAGCCCCCCACGACCAATCAGCGACCGGTGCAGTCTGGCTGCGAATTGGCGCGAGATTTGAACCCCATTTGGCGCTAGCCGCTGATCTACCGACAGTAGCTGCGGGTCATTTCCTGCCGCTCAGAGGTCAGCGGTGATGCAGCCGGGAAGTCATATCCCGGCTGCTCGCAGCGGAGGTACCCCGCCAGCCGCGGCGACCAATCATTGAAGCAGGATTTAAATTATGAGTGTGCCACTTAGCTGATTGGCGCTCTTGGTGCAAGATTTAAATCCTGCTTTGCTGATTGGTCGCTGCGGCTGGCAGTGACCAATCAGCGAAGCAGTGCGCGGCTTGGCGGGGGATTTGAATCCCACGCCGCTCAGCCAATGAGTGAAGTGGGATTCAGATCCCCGCCAAGCCACACGCTGCTTTGCTGATTGGTCGCTGCTGAACGCGGCGACCAATCAGTGAAGTGGCGTACAGCTTGGCAGAAATGTGACCCAGTCACTTTTGTTACCACCATAACAATTATTTGTAGTTTGGTAAACAGAAGTGCACAGCACATTTTGCCCCATTTAACCCCAACATGTAATGGCAGCTGGCGAAGCAAGGAAATGCAACAACATCTCAGTAAACCAAAATGTGTGGATGCAATGACGATTGCCAACGGCAAGTGTATTAACAATATGTATTTCTCTTTGCAGGACCCTCTTTAAGGACCCTCCAGTGGGCCATCGGCACCCCTAGACTGTCTTCCACCAGAAACATCACAGGTTGAGGACCTATGTGAGGCGGCTGGAGCAAACTCATGCCATCCATCAAGTTACCTGTCTCGGAGGAGGCCCCCCCGGGCCCAATCCTCCGAGATGACTAATTTGGCAAAGAGGGTGCTGCTCCAGCAGAAAAAGGAACCAGACTGTGCCATTGCCGACTTTGTGCGAGAGAGAGTGCCACCGCTGGAGGCAGACCAGCTTGTTCATGTGGAGAGGGTCATCCACCAAGCCCTGGATGAGGCCACTGCTAGGAAACTGAATGTAACATCTGAGGTCTGGACGGGATTTGAGCCTCCAACAGTCTCCCATGCTTCGAGGCCTCATAGCTATGTGCCCGGACAGACTCCACCTATGCGGAGGCATGTTATGCCAACATACCCTCCGCATAGGCCGGTCCTGTATTCATTTGGGAATTTGGGGCCCGATGCCTCGTCACCTCATGCAGGATACTATCCAAGTGACGAGGCACACTACCACCAATTGTAATTTTTTCATTTATGTCAACGGTTTTATTTATTTGTTCTTTAACACAGGCTGTGTTTTGTTAATTTAACATTATTAAAATATTTAACTTTACAACAACGTGTGTCTTATTTTCTATTTTAAATATTATACTTCCCATGTAGCCTACTCATGTACTTGAAGCCAGTTTGTAGTGGTGAAGGGCAACATCATGGCCGTTGGTGTCAAACACATGGTGACATCTATTACTGCCATCTTGAAATGAGTGTGTCCAAAGTGTAAAATGTAGAACAGCATTATAGTCCTGCATACATATGTGTCCACGGTATAATGCCATCTACCTCATCACACAACACATAACACAATGCATGTGTATAGGTGTGTACATTGTTAATCATGTGAGCTGTGTACAACCACTGAAGACTTTTTTGCATTTGAAATTAAGCACACACTGATGATTTCAAAATGTAACAAATTATTAAAATTGGGTATTTAAAACCAGGACACGCTACTGACATGGAACAGAATGAGCCAATGGCTCAGATGTCTAACAATTAAGAAGGGTGCAACATGCACATACCAATGTCCTTAGGGCATGTTGCCCTAGTTTTGTAAGGGCCCCTGGGGTTGGGACCCGCCTCAAAAGCTCTCCTTGCCACGCATCCTTCCGGGTTAATCTCCTGTGTGAGGCCAGGAGGTCACCCAAGGAAGGAAGTCCTGTAGACGGTAAGGCAAATGTCACTACAATGCTCATTTATGTATTGTTCAACTAGGTGATTTTGAATTTCAACTTACGGTTTGGGGAATCATCCTGCCCCTCGCGTTCTGGTGATGGGCAGTTGCTGATGGCCCACCCTAATGTTGATGCTCGACTTCCTATGTAGACCAGAAAATAATATCACAACACAGCAAACCTTCAGCACAGCAACCATGTGTCCATTAACATTGTTTTTAAACTCATTTGATGGCGTCCACATATCTATTGGTAGGACTGTCAGGTCCTGGAGAGAATCCTCCCTGGGGTAAGGCAATGGAGTTGTTAACATCTGGCGAAGGGGTGGCTGGAGGAGGTGGTGAGCCCTCATCAAGGTCAGCCCTTCCCATGCTTGACGCAGCAGGCGGTGGAGAGGCAGCTCTCGCCTGTGAGGCAGCTGGTGAGGGTGGTGCTGCCTCTTCGAAAGCCACATCGGGCCGGATGAGCCAGAAGGCGGTGGGCTGGCCTCTTGCAGGGAGGAGGGAGCTGCTTCGGGCAAGGCAGGTGTTGGCTGTGAGGCAGCTGGTGAGGTTGGTCCAGCCTCCTTGGAAGGCACAGCGTGGCCTGATGAGTCCGAAGCCAGTGGACTGGGCTCTTGCAGGGGTGAGGGGGCAGGTGGTGGAGACGTAGCACGGGGCTGAACTGCAGCTGGCAACCAAATAAAACAAAAAAAACATGAACACATACGCCACACAAAGCAACCACAATGCTACAGAGATGCTTGGGGGCAACAAAACATTATGTGGAAACGCAATTAAGTGACCAGAATCACAAATCATGTCATGTGTTTCAGATTCTGGTTGGCACATACATAGATTCCACAACACTGTGAGTGTATGCGCCACCCAGAACACACATGTGCAGAGTACTGTAGGTCCTGGTTTGTGGTGCCAATATGTGATTCTGACCCAGCAGTACACCAAGATAGCCTAACTGATGGGCCTTTGGCAACACCATTTAGATGTGGGGTCTTTGTTTTCCATAGACCAACATGTACAACACTTGAGTTAAAGAACATTGTGTGACATAGTGTACCTTGTGGCACCATGCACCTACAACATATATACAAGATTAGAGGCTAATGATTTGCTGTTACGGCCCCCTTTGGGTGGTGTTCTGTGATTGTCAAGGACATGCCAAATAGTGTGGAAGGGTAAGCAGATGATGGTTAGAAAAAAGGCATGAAGTATGGGCATAGTCCCTGTGTGGGTGACAACTGCACCTTCCTTAGGTGAAGGTGCCCATGCTGCGTTGCTGCAGAATACACAGTTCTATGTCTTTTGGGTCTGCTGACACAAAGGTCAAGGGTGTTACATGCAGGAAGCATGGCTCTGGGCTGGACCTTCATGCCCCGCTCTGCAGCCACAGCACATGACACTGAGCAGCCATCAACAGCATCACTTCAGTGACACGATCAGACCCACTGCGATTGGATGTTGTACACATTTTAGTAGACACATTGTGAAATCTACAGAAATGGGGATTGACCAACACTCACCACGAAGCCTCCGGATGCGCTCCCAGATGGTCTGGATCTGTTCTGGGTCTTGTACCTCAGATCCGCTATCTTTTTGCGGATCTGAGTGGTGCTGCGCTCCACTCCCAGCCTTCTCCACAGGCCGCGATGTACCTATTGTGGACAGACATCAGAGTACATACTAAATTGACATGAACACATAAAGGGGGCTGTGTACAGATACATAGACTGTTTGATAGTACTCATTATTATCCTTAGCATATCTTCCGCAGTACTGCCTGCTTATACAGCACAGGATGGTCATAATGTTACTCACACCAATAATCACACTGGTCCAGGACCTTGATCAGGTACATCACCTCAGCGTCAACCCGAGGAGAAGAGCGTTCTGAGCAGCCATGTCTTTGCCGGGGCTAACTACGCAGCATTAAAGCAGGGCCTAATGTAGGAGAACGTCATGATGTCACAACGCACGTTGTTTATGCACAGGGCGATTGGGCATCCGCAAAGGAAGCGCCCGCACTACTGTACAGACTCCTTATGAGCCGCTACTGCGTACGTAAAATTTAATGCGTGATCGCTCGTGTGTGCCCCCCTGGTGCAATGCCTACCAACACATTCCGAACACATTAGTACCATTTTACATACAGTAAATGCAAAATATAGCAAAATGATGCGTATTACAGGATCTATTTCTGTGTATATGTATGATGCGTCAGTACATCACTGTATGCAGCTACATAAAAATAAGTATGTATGAGTTACATGTTAGTGGGTATGTACGTGTATGTGTGCAAATGTGTGTATGTAATTTACACATGTGATGAAAGTGATATGTGGGTAGATACTTTGGAAGCATATGTGCCATACATCTCTTCAACTACAATTTGTGCTGCTTTATATAGAGCCAGAGAGAGAGAGAGATTGCAAACAGTTATATTGGCACTTTTATGACACACAACAGAAGGATTTGAAATACATATACATATATATATATATATATATATATATATATGTGTGTGTGTTTAAAACCATATTTGGTCACATGATGCAGGTTTTCACCTCCCCAGGTGAATAGCTAAGCAGCTATGGGACTGGATGGCGACATCAGTGGTTAAGGTGATCCACGCATGGAACCGCTACAATATGTTGTTTTCTTTCTACAACAACGTCAGCCAATCTGAATGCAGTGCTGAGCACCAATCGGTGCAGAGGAGGCGTGGAAATCACAATGGCCAGGGACGCCTATGTGCTTGGTTTCTGAATCGTTGATGTTCCAAACGAGATTGTTATCGAGGTGTCACACACGTCGATGTAGCAGATCGAACGTACGAACATCAACTGATTTATGGTCCGGTTCATAAACCTGTGATCAATGATCAGCCGACTTATCGCTGGTAGTATCGACGTGTTACATGCTACAACGTCGTAATGATATCGTTTGAACATTTCAACGATATTGTTAACGATATCGTAGTGTGTAGCGGAGCCTTTAGTCAGACTTTGAATGTCAGATGTTTGAGACAAGTATAAGGCAGTGAATTAATGTAAGCATCCCAGGTGGGTTGGCATAGTTATGTAATCTTTTCTTTTAATGGTTTTTTTATTGAAAAATTAAAAGATACAATCAAACATTCAACATTTTTCATTCCCTAACATAGGGAAGAAAGCGTAACAGTTAATACAGATGATGTCGATATTCATAAGTATACTCGTGTTACGAATTCTATGATCTATTTCGCTCAACAGGGATTATTGTAATAGAAAAAGTTTGATTAAATACTCTATATCAATAGCAAGAAATGTATAGATGGGGAAGATTCAACAAGGGGAGAAATATAGGGGAAGGTAGGGGTAAACGGGATGGGGGTGGGGGGGGCGGGTGTGCGAGAGAGATCTTGGTATTTTCTTTACTCAGAGTCATGTAATGACATAAATTCAGGAGTTGAACGATACCACATCCAAGGTGTCCAGATTTTCTCAAAGGTCTCCTGCGAACCGAATGAGAGGGCCGCCAGTTCTGCTGCACGATACACCATGTCAACTTCTCGCATTATTTGGGTTCTCGTCGGAGTCTTATCAGATTTCCAGAGGGTAGATATAAGAAGTCTACATACTGCTATGATGTTAGAAGCTAATTTGGAGACATATAGTTCTTTTGGCCATATGAAAAAATTGAGAAGGGATGTAAGAGGTGTAAGAACCGCTTCCCTTTGTAGAATATCCGTGAGTATTGTTGATACTAATGACCAATAAACTTGGATAAGGGGGCATTGCCACCACATATGGAAGTATGTCCCTGTTCCGGAATTGCATCTCCAACAGGAGTCCGGCGTCTGTGGGTGCCATCTATGTATTTGTGAGGGGGTGCGATACCACCTCGTTACTACTTTATAAAAGCTTTCTTGAATTTTTACACAAGGGGAAGGGCCATGAGATCCTCTGTATATCTGTCTTGTTTGTTGTTCTGAAAATTTTATTTGTAGATCCCGTTCCCATAGGCCCAAAAAGTCTCTTTTAATATGGTCCCCGTCTAGTGTTAGTTGTTTATATAGTAATGATAGTACTTTTTGGGATCAATTAATTGTGAACACAATTGTTCAAACAGTGTCAAAGGTCTCATGAAGTCTAGATTTTTCAGGTGTTTGTGTATAAATGTTTTCAAAGTACCGTATTGCAGAAAAGACAAATTCGGTAGTGAATTGGATTGCTGTATTTCTTTATGGGAGAGCAGTGCTCCATCCAGTAGAAGGTGGTCAATTGGAATGGGGTCAGCAGGGTTCTGCTCCAGGTCCCATGGGTTGTTTGCTTGAGAACCCGTCGGTAATCTCAAATCCAGAATTGGGGTCAGTGGAGGGAGCAGCCGACCACATTCTTTTTTCCAAATAGCTACGATAGTTTTTGTAAAGGTGTTGCTAATTAATTTTGAGTCATTATAGTGATCTGGAAGTAGTGCCAGAGACCTTAAAGGTACTGGTGACATAGTTTCCTCAATTGACAACCATAATTTATGAGGTGGTCGCCTAATCCAGTCTACGATTCTCGTCAGCATAGCTGCTGTATAAAATTTACGTATATCTGGAGCTCCCATACCTCCATTGTCTCTTGGCAGGGTAAGTGTCTGGTATTTGATACGTGGTTTTTTATTGTTCCAGATAAAATTTGAAATAAAGTTGTGGATTTTTTTTAATATATATTCCGGGATGTGAATTGGGAGCATTTGAAATAAGTAAAGGAATTTTGGCAGAATTATACTTTTAATTAGATTTTTTCTTCCTACCCATGATAGAAAGGGTGCTCTCCATGATTTAATCGTTTCTTTCACTTTTTCTAATGTGGGTAGTACATTAAGAGAAAGAAGGTCTTTATCTGCGTGTCCTATCTTTATACCTAGGTATGTGATGTATTTCTCTGGCCATTTGAAGGGGTATATAGTTTTATATTTGGTTATGGTAGGTTCGGGAATGTTGAGGCCTAGTGCCTCTGATTTAGTCAAGTTAATTTTATAATTAGAGAGTTGGCCATATTTTTCTAAAGTTTGCACAAAGGCCGGGATGCCCCTATCCGGTTCAGTTAGAATTACCAGCAAATCATCTGCAAATGCTGCTGACTTGTGGTGTACATTATTCAGTTGGAATCCTTTAATGTCTTTATTCATTTGAATGCTCCGTAGCAATGGTTCCATAACTAAAACATATAATAAGGGGGACAAGGGGCATCCCTGTCTCGTACCGTTTTTTATTAGAAAGGGATCTGAAAGCGTGTTGTTAATTTTCAGTTTAGCTGATGGGGAAGTGTACATTTTGAATATGGCCTCTATTAGTGGGGAAGGTATATGAAAGGCCCTTAGGGTGCTACGGAGAAATGTCCAGTCCACCCTGTCAAAGGCCTTCTCGGCATCTGTGCTCAGAAGGACCATCCTTTTATGGTGTCTTTTGGCGTATTGCATTAAGTGTAATATTCTGCTTGCGTTGTCTCTTCCCTCTCGTCCTCGCACAAATCCTGTCTGCTCCAGCGAGATCAGGTGGGGGATCAGGTCCGTCAAACGTCTTGCTATTAAGCTAGCGTATATTTTTAAGTCTACATTGAGCAAGGAGATGGGCCTGTAGTTCCCGCATTGTGTCGGATCTTTGCCTTCTTTATGCAGAAGTGTAACATGTGCCTCTAAGGACTGGGGGGAAAGAGAACTGCCATTAAGGACTGCGTTGCACATCTTTACCAGGTGCGTGTTTAATTCTGGGGAAAACGTCTTATAATAAAGTAGTGAAAAACCATCTGGCCCTGGGGATTTGCCCGATTGACCTTCGGACAGGATGGACTGGAGTTCCTCCGGTTCAAAGGGTCTAGTTAACCATTTCTGTTGATGTTCATCTAATGTTGGCAAGGATAAGGATGAAAGGAATGTGTCTATTTCTTGTTGTCTTTGAGTTAGGGTTACTGCATGGTTGTATGTTGGAATCTGGTATAAATTTTTATAAAATGTTAAAAATTCTGTGATAATTTGTTCATAATTTTGTGTTATTTGGCCCGTACCTGTTTTGATCTTGTGAATGAAGGTTCGAGATTGTCTCTTTTTAATCAATGAAACCATTAACTTAGAAGCTTTATCCCTATGTACCATTATGCGATTTCTCCAATTTGTAAAGTGTTTAGCTGCATTTTTATTGAGGAGGTCTTTAAGGCGTTGTCTGCATTCAGTAAGTTTTATCATGGTTGAATGTTGTAGTGTTGTCTGATGTTGTTTCTCTAGGTAAATAATATCTTTATACAATTTTTCTATGTCAGCTTTCCTTTGTTTGTTTCGAAACGATGCTATAGATATAATCATACCTCTTATTGTTGCCTTATGTGCTTCCCAAATAATCGTGGGGTCTACGTCAGGAGTGTTATTGTGTTGAAAATAGTCTTTAATGGCCGTTTGGATTTTAAGTTTAATCTCATTGGATTTTAATAAGGATTCATTTAACCTCCATGTCCTCTTAGGTTGGATAGGTCTTCCCCATTCCAGTTTTATAGTCACCATTGCGTGGTCTGAGTATAATGCCGGAAGTATTTCAGTTTCCATAACTGTTGGAAGGAGGTTTTTGGACACAAATAAGTAGTCTAGCCTATGGTAGTTTTTATGGGGGTGAGAGAAATATGTGTAGGTTCTATCTTGGGGGTGATGATATCGCCATACATCAATCAAGTTTGCTGTATGGAAAGAGGATCTTATTTGGGCTAAATCTCGCCTTGAGATGTTGCTGTTCCCTGTTGAGGTATCCATCAAAGGTTCTAGCGTTATATTTAAGTCTCCGCCAATCAAGACTGAGCCTTCAGCAAATAGTGAGAGCTTATTCTGAACCTTCTTTATCCAGGAAGAATGTTTTGTATTTGGAGCGTATATACTTCCCAATGTAATCAGGGAACCTTCCAGTAAACCTTTTACAAATATATATCTACCTTCATCGTCAACTAGTTTATCTATGAGTAAGAAAGGGACATTTTTTGTTAGGGCAATAGCTACTCCCCTGGCTCTTTTTTGGGGTGAATATGCATGGTACCAGGTATTATAGTGATTCTTTTCGAAATTAGGTGATTTAGTTTCTATAAAATGAGTTTCTTGTAGCAATAAG
The DNA here is from genome assembly GCA_033576535.1 of Allobates femoralis. NCBI lineage: Eukaryota > Metazoa > Chordata > Amphibia > Anura > Aromobatidae > Allobates > Allobates femoralis. The sequence goes on from JARQOC010000001.1 coordinate 546,284,146, forward strand.
ATGTCATAGCCTGCCTTCTTAAGGAAGTGTAATGTTTGGGACCTAGGAATAGGGGAGTTAAAGCCATGTAGGTTATGCGATACCGCTTGATACGACTTACGGTTGTTGATCATGGCGGGTGTTCAATTTCATGCTGACGTTGAAGTAGAGACTCTCTCGAGGGATTTTGTGACAGGGAAGGGTGGGAGAGAACAGAGAGGGTAAAAGGGAACAATAGAAAAAATTTTCCTGAAAACACAAAACAAGGTAAGATTAATGTGTATACACACATTGTAGAAATATACTGTTGTGAGTGATAAATCTGAATAAACAGACTCTTCTCCATCACGACCATCCCGGCACTGCGTAAGATCCGCATGTGGTGGAATAGGCCGACAGAGAGGGTTTTACCTTTTATCATGAAATATAACTAACAGGCTTTCGCGCCATAAACATGTTGACAAGATAGTCTCTTGCAGGCTAGCCTATGTATAATTAAAACCTACTACAAGAACCAGAAGAAATTGGTAACGTTATTAGAAAGTAAACATGGGGAAGTGTAACCACCCCAAAGGCGCCCTTGGGGGCTAACAAGTTAGTGAATGTCTGTCACAATGGTTATCGAAAAAAAAAAGTTTGGATTGTAATTCCTGTCGACCACAACATGTGGCGTCATCAAAAAGTAGAGTTATGTTCAGTTCTCTACGCGGATTAAGGTAGGGGACAGGAATATTGGCTTCCCAGGCTAGCCATGTAGGTAGGCGTTCGTAAGTATATCAATGTCTCAATGAGAGGCCTTGGGAAGTAAAAGAAGGTGTGTTTGATCCTCCATTTTTATCATCCGTTTGGGCTATCTTCGTCTCGGTGCTCGGTCAGCTTGGAGTTTTTTCGTTTTGTTCTTTGAGACTTTGGCGTCAGGTGAGTTTGCCACGGTGGTGGTTGCTGCAGAGGTGTCATCTGGTATGCAGCTCCCACTTCCTCCAGATTGGGATAATGTTCTAATTCAATACTCAATTACTGGCACATCCATTTGATATCTGCTGATGTTCGACCTTGGATCCTTTTCTCTCCAGCTGTAACAGATATGCCAAAGGGGAATAGCCATCTGTATGGGTAGTGTCGTTGGTGGAAAATCGTAGTTAACGGCTTTAGGAGTCTCCGTTTAGTTAGTGTTATCCATGAAAGATCTTGGAATATTTGGATTGGGGAGCCATTGCATGTGACGGTGGTCTTCTCTCTGGCCCTCTTCATGACCAATTCCTTTGTTCTGTAATCCAGAAAGCGGCAGATTACATCTCGTGGAGATTCGTCTGGTTGTGGCTTCGGGCGTAATGCTCTGTGGACTCTCCACCAGTTCCATATCGGACGGGTCGTCTGGCTGTAATAGTGATCGGAATGTATCTATGACGGACGGGGTTAAGGCATCTTGTGTTATTGTCTCAGGAACCCCCTTCAGGAGTAGATTATCTCGCCTGTCCCTGTTCTCATGATCCTCCAACATCGAATATATCTTGTTAAGATGGTCTTCATGGTGTCGGAGGCCAGAAAGGGTAGCGTTGGCTTGTTTGACCACCTCTGTGTTGGCTGATTCCAGGGCCTCGACTCTGCGGCCAGTCTGTGTAAGGTCTTGTTTTATATCCGCCATCTCTTTTGCCAGGGGTTCTAAGGCTTTATGCAATATCTTTTTGAGGTAAGCTCTAGTAATTGGGAGTTCCTCATCATCTTCTGTTTCCTCACAATCACTATCCTGGTCTGGTGGCATGTTGTCTTCAACCAAAAGTTGTCTCGAAGCTTTGGATAAGGAGGACAGACCAGCTTGTTTTTTTAAATATTTATCCAGATCCACTTGTGTAGTAGTAGTGGTCGCCTTAGTAGAGGATTTTGTGGATTTTGTGCTGGATTTGACCATTGTGACGCGTTAATATATGAGAGTCTATCTGGTTCTTGTTCTCCGTCAGCCCCCCCAGAGTGTCGCGTGTTCCTCACATTCCGGGGTCTGGCAGCTTACGGAAAGAGTCTGTTAGTAAAAGTTCAGGTAGGGATCCAGAAGATGGGCGAACTTGATGGAGAAAAAGTTCTTTATATGGTTTCCACTGAGCAGGATGGGTAGGTGGGGAGTGCCGTATTATTTCAAATAAAATTTGTAGAAGTGTGCATTGGGTATTAATGTATAGCACCTTAAATTCTGGAGAAATCCTTATTGGGTTGATATAGTTAAAACTTTAGGATAGGTCTGTAGTGCCCCCTGCTGGTAAATGGTGGTATGAGTCCTTGTGTAGAGCCAGGGTAGTGAGAGGGTTAATCCAGCACTCAGTGTTCTCCTACATGTAGATATTAGGTGGATTATTTTAGAATATTGCTGAGAATAATGCTCCTTTCAGTATAGCGTCCTCTGAGATTTATCAAAGTGGTGATGGTGTGAGTAATAGATAAGTTACACTGAGTGCTACTGCTGGGGAAGGGGGAAGGTGTAGATCGGGTCCTCTGTTGTCACAGTACAGGGCTTTCTCCTTTCCTTCCCCCTTTGTCCCTCCACCAGACCGTGTCTCCCTCCTCTCACCTCGGGTAGCAGATCAGCCGGTCTCCCCTGCGTCCTCTGTCTCAGTCTCTCCTTCGTCCCGGCGGTGTTAGAGACAGGGGCTTCACCCCCAGCAACGGGAGGCCGGTTCTGTGCACTTGTCCGCCGGCTTCCCGTTCTCTCCCGTCAGCCCCTGAGGTCGGTCGCTGCCTCCGTCCGACCCTGCAGCTTATGAGGAGCGTGGCTGGCAGCAGTAGGTGGCTGTTGGACACGGTCCCTTACCAATGGCGGTCGCCGGACGGCGGGAAACGCTGCTCCCTTGCGCGGCTCTTCTCCTTTGCCTCTCCCCGGGTTCGTCCTCAAAATGCGGGGTCTGCAGCGGGGTCTCCAGCGTCGGGGTCTCCTGATGTGGGGGTAAAATCACCGCCGCTCTGCCTCCGGCCTTGTGCACAGACAGACTCCTCGTGCAGGGGGGGAGGATGGTGTAGCCTTCTCCCACGTGTGTCTCTTATGGCCTGTGCTCCGAAATATCGGGGTCTCCACAGGCAGTAGTGTCTGATGTATGTCCCCCGGTGTGGGTCAAGTAGATTTAGGGGCTTTTAGGGGTTGGATGCCTCAGATTCAGAGCAGGTCAGCAGAGCTCTCTGAAGCACATCCTGCTCAGTCGGCGCGGCCTACTTGGATCGGGTTGGCATAGTTATGAATGCATTGCTAGAAAGGGAAAACATTTTTATTAATACCAAGTCCGATGAGTTACCTCTCCAGGCTTCAGTGTTGTGAATTTGCTAAAAAGCACATTATACAGTATCGCAACGAGAGCATACTCACTAAAGATTACATTTGGTGTTTGATCAACCCCAAAGTAATCATATAATCTTACCATGAGTAAAGACATGGATATCTGAACTGGGAATTCAATGCAAGGGCTGGTATACAAACATGATCTCCACCTCTTTAGACACAACAAGGGAAGATATTAGGTATAGATGTGTAGAGATAGGTAAGCCCGCTGATGTTCCAGGCGGACATTTAATTAAAGTCCGGGTTCGGGACCAGATTTGACCTGAAATTGAACCTGGACCTGACCTCAGAATTTACAATTATAAAATGGTTTGCAGTAAGGGTTGGGGGTCTGTATAGGGATGCAAAACATTTAATCAGCAGCATTATACTTACCGAAGACCGTATGCTTGTAAAACCAGTTCCGGGTCCCGCTTATCAACCTCCAGTTTATTCACTGAACTCTGCCTCTGACAGCCAATCACAGATTCCCACTCTCTGTAACAGCATCTGTGATTGGCTGTTATGCCCCCACCCATTGTTCCGGTATCTGTGATTGGTTGCCCTTGTCAATCTATCTGCTGTCATAGGGGTGTAAAAATAAATAATTTTAAAAAATTTGCATAAGGGTTCCCCATATTTTTGATTCTCAGTATGGATAAAGCAGCTAGCTATAGGCTGCCCCTCACTTCTGCCTGGTTTTACCTTGGCTGACAATCAAAAATACAGGGAAGCCCATTAATTATTGTTTTTAATGATTTAATAAAAATAATTAAAAAAAGTGTGGGCTTCACCCTATTTTTGACTGCTAGCCAAGGCAAAACCAGGCAGCTGGAAGCTGGTATTCTGAGCATGGTAAGGCCTACAGTTATTGGGGCCCCTAAGCTACAGAATAGCAGCTTTCAGAAACCCAAGAAATTGGCATATTTATTAGAAGCATCAATTCATGGTGCTTTACCCATCTCTTCCTGATGCCCTAGTGTGGTTGTATCGGGGTGATAGAAACGGTTAATAAAAGCTGAGTATTGACAGCTGTCATTAAGCCCTAAATTGGTAATGTCAGGTGTCTGACACCCACACATTACCAATCTGGTGAGTAAATAGTAAAATACAGCACAGAGAAAAACCCTTTGTTTTAAATAAAGCACACAAACAACCCTGTTTCACCAGTTTATTAACCCCAAACATATCTGCCAATGATATCCACAGCACAATGTCCCGCGAAGCATCTGAGATCTGTTACATTACGGTGAGTGGAGGGATATGTTACAACGTCTGCTCACTGTAAGTTGCATGTACACACTGGCTGCCGGCTCTGAGAGATGAGCAGTGATGTCAAAGTTGAGTTCATGTAAGGACACAGCTACCGCGGCTCAGCTGTTACCTCGTTTGAACTCTCTGATGGCACTGGTCACACACTCAGCTGTCAGTGTGAGTGTTCTACTTGCGATCAGCGGACTCTGTAACGTCTGAGAATCAAAAATGTGGGAGACCGCTATGCAAATTTTTTCAAATTATTTATTTATTTTTACACCACTATGAGGTTCGTTGACAATGTCAACCAATCACAAATGTCAGCACAATGGGTGGGGGCGTAAAAAACAATCACAGATGTTTCTCCAGTCCAACACTCAAGATCCTCATAGGCATAGGAAACACGCAGCCAGTCCAATCTGAACAAAGACCATAAAACGTGTGAATGCAGTAGTAAATTAGACCATGAGGGTCTAATGAGGGATATTTTACCAATCCCAGATGCTGACTCAGAGAGTGGGCATCTGTGATTGACTGTTGGAGTCATGGTCCAGTGAATAAACCAATAAACCGAATATTAATGAGCAGGACCCAGAAGTGGTGTTACAAGCGTGTGGTCCTTGGTAAGTATAATGCTGCTACTTTAATCACAGTTTTGCTTTCTTTTACAGCCCCCAGCATAATGTGAACCTCAATAGTAACATGGACTTCTCAGGGAAGTCCATGTCCTGAACACTGGTGCTTGGTACAGATCTCGAACTTTAGAGTTTGGGTTTGCCCTTCACTATAGATGAGAGGACAAATTGGGACAAAATGATACTGGCACTCAACAGCCTTTTTTGCATCAGGTCTACGCTGTAGGAGATTTAGTCTAGGAAATAATCATAAACTAAAACTTGTACTGAATAATTAGAACATGAATCCTAATTCTCTTCAGCATTACAAACTATAATACATTTGTTTTTCCAGTAATTTCTAAGATCTCTTATAGAGATTGAATGCACTAACCAAGCACCTGCAGAACCGAAAAATCCCTGCAGGAACACATCTTCCACCCACCAACCAGCTGTTATTTATGTTGTTATGAGTCTATAGGGTAAAATGAGGGGCAGACGCATGAATTATGAATTTCTGCAGCTGCCTGGTCACTACACAAACATCTCAACTCATTAATGTATATTAAAAGGCTTTTACCATTACAAAAACATCACATTCATCCCTTAAGCCAGGGGTGGGGAACTCCAGTCCTCGAGGGCCGCAAACAATTCAGGTTTTCACGATTTCTTTAGTATTGCACAGGGATTGGTATCATCACCAGTGCAAGTGATTATGTTATCACCTGTGCAATACTAAGGAAATCCTGAAATCCTGCACTGTTTGCGGCCCTCGAGGACTGGAGTTCCCCACCCTTGCCTTAAGCCATCCTCATACTGATAAGCCATCCTCATACTGATACATTTAACAAAGGCTAATCTGCTGCATGTTTTTTTGCAGCAGAAATCGAACTCTAAAGATTCTAAAGACCCCGTCATACACTACGATATCGGTAATGATATCGTTGCAACATCACCGGTTTGGTGACGTTGCAGCAATGTCTAAACGACATCGTTGTGTGATATTTACCAGCGACCAACAATGATCGATCGTTGGTAAATGACCTGGACCATACATTTATCGTTGGTCTCCCGCTGGCTGGCCAGCATCGGCGTGTGTGACAGCGGGAGGCCAACGATGAACAACCTCCCAGCGCCGCCCAGCACATGCTGGGAGGCTGGTAATAAAGGGTAAACAGTGGGTAACTAAGCAAAGCGCGGTACGTAGTTACCCGCTGTTTACCCTGGTTACCAGCGTTCTCGCTGGTCCTGATCGCTGGTGAATCTTCCTGTTTGACAGCTCACCAGCGATCAGATCCCGATGTCCCAGCCATCCACATCGTTGGTGGGATCTCTTGGACATCGTAGTGTGTAACGGGGCCTTAAATCAATTCATCTAAACCATCGCCCTTAATGGGAAACTGTCACTGGGTTTTCCTTATGTTGTCTGAGAGCAGAATAATGTAGGAAAGAGACCCTGATTCCAATGAAGCATCAGTTAGTTTATTGGGTGCAGCAGTTGTAACACAATAAAAATTCTTAGGCCTGCTTCACATCGCGATTTTTCACTGTCAAGTTCTGTCCGGTGTTTTGCAGGATACACCAGACAGAACCTGACAGCCACGGACAGGCAGAACCGCTGATCCTGCTTTTTGCCGGCCTCGTTTGTGCCACTGTCCAGTGCTCAAATTTCAGTACCGCGGCTGCAGGGGAGCTGGCCGCGGTGCTGAAATTTCAGCTGTGGGGCTCTCCAGGTGCTGAAATTCAGTGGTGGCTGCTTTTAACAGCCGCCGCTCTTTCAGCACCAGGCGTCTGGGAACCGGCACGATTTTCTGCTGGATCCGGCGCCATCCGGCACCCATAGACTCCCATGCTATGGACGCTGGATCCAGGAGGATCCGGATTTGTCCAATTTTTGCATCAGACACAAAAAATGCTGCAAACAGTTTTGTGTCCGATCCTCCCGGAAAATCCTCAAACTGGATTGCAAATAACAGCCATCTGGCCCCATAGGGAGACATATTGGCAAATTCGGTTCCGGGGTTATCCTGTTCACATCGGACAGCCCCGAACCCGAAAATTCGTGGTGTGAAGCCGGCCTTAGATGTAGCCCATAGCAGAGCTCAGAAAGCTAGCTCCGCACATACCACAGTTGAATCTGTTCATTGTCTATTGACACATGAGACCTAGTCTGGGCAGTGATTATCTCCTTGTGATACCTCCTTCCTTGTGTGAAAAGAACAGCACACAGCCAAATAAGTGACACATTGTTGAATTCAGGGTTTTAACTCTCAGTGTACAGTTACACATCGCAACATTGCATGCAATTTCACTTGCAACTTACTGGTTGCAGTGAAATCATGGACACATTGTTCTATTTGTACACGGCAACAAAATGAACAATGTGTCCATGATTTCACTGCAACCAGTTAGTTGCAACTGAAATTGCATGCAATATTGTGACGTGTAACAGTACCCTTACATCCTGCTGTAATCACATTATGGCTGAAGGCACACTGTCGTGCATCAAACATGGAGCGTGTTTGATGCACGACAGTGATGAGAGTGTGATGCGTGTTTTGGGTGTGTGTGGTGCGAGTGGTGAGTGTGGCTGGCTGTATGTGAGTGTCCTGCGATTGTGAGATGTGAGTGCGTGTGTGGTGCGTGATTGTGATGCTGTCCACGGTTCTGAAGGACCACGGGCAGCATTTTCCGTCATATTCAAACTCCGCGGCTGTCAAAGATCCAGAGCATGAATGTGTCGGTTTCCCGATACAGTAATTAATCATCTTGCACCACTGTGTCAACGGTGCAAGATGATTATTATAAACCCAGCTGCTGGGCACCTCTTTTAAATTTAGGGGGTTAAACTGCATATGCAGCATCTGTGCGGCATATGAGCGCAGATGCTGCATATGCGGTAATGTACCCCAGTATTAAGCGGTTAATATGTGGCAAATAACTTGTCACCATGTCTCTAGGGAAAGACCACATGAATTTCAATGAAGTCTCAAACGTGCCGTAACAGTAAGTTGGAGCTGCAGTTACTCCCCTCAACTTCCATTGCCCATCCTGGAACAGGACATTACCAGGGAACAGCTCTGCAGCAGGGCTGGCTCCGGGTATTTGTGGGCCCTGGGCGAAAGAGTGTCAGTGGGCCCCCTTTAGCACATACTGCTGTATATATTTTTTACTTAAAGGTTGCGGACTATAATATATATATGTATATCCCTCGCAAATTTAATCCCTACTATGCTGTCTCTCCCCCCATTGTGCTGTTTCTTCCACTCAAATGATGTCTCTCCCACCCTGTGCAATGTCTCTCCCCTCTCTGTGCATATAACCCCTTGTGCATTATCTCTCCCCTCTCTGTGCATTTCTCTCCCTTGTACGGTCTCTCCTCTCTCTCCCCTGTGAGCTGTCTCTGTCTCTCCCTTGAACCTGTCTCTTCCCTGTGCTTGTTCCCCTCCCTGTGCGCTGTCTCTCCCCTGCACCTGTCTCCTTCCTGTGCGCTGTGTCCCCCTGCGCACCTATATCCCCTTGCGCACCTATCTCCCCCTGCATGCCTGTCTCTCCCCTGTGCGCCTGTCTCCCCCATGCTCCTGTCTCATTCCTGTGCGCCTGTCTCCCCCTGCGCATTGTGTTTCTCCCCTGCACCTGTTTCCACCTGCACACTATCTTCCCCCTGTGCCTGTCTCCTCCCTGTGTGCTGTGTCTCCCGCTGTGCCTGTCTTTTTTTTGTACACCTGTCTCCCCCCTGCATGCCATGTCTCCCCCAGTGCCTGTCTCCGCAATACCTATCTTCCCCCTGCATGTTTTCTCCCCCCTGTGCCTGTTTCCTCCTGCATGCTGTCTCCCCCGTGCATGCTCTCTACCCCCAGTACCTGTCTCCACCCTGAATCTGTCTTCCCCCATTACCTGTCTCACCCCTGCACCTGTCTCCCCCAATACCTGTCTCCCCCCAAGCGCTGTGTAATTTGCCCATAACAGGGCCCCCTGACTGCTGCCACCCACCCCACCCCTTCCCCAGGGGCCCCCAGAGCACTGCCTCCCACCTCAGCCCGGGACCCCCTGAGCACTGCCCCCCACCTCACCCCCAGGGGACCCCTGAGTGCTGTCCCTCAACTCACCCCCAGGGGCCCCCTGAGCGCTGTCCCCCACCTCACCCCCAAGGGTCCCCTGAGTGCTGTCCCCCACCTCAACCCCAGGGGCCCCTAAGCGCTGCTCTCCACCTCACCCCCAGGACCCCCTGAGCGCTGCCTCCCACCTCATGCCCCGGGGACCCCTGTGCTGCCTCCCCTTCTCTCTCTTCTAACCTCGCCGGCGGCCGTTGATCACACTGCAGCCTGTGATGTAGTGTGAGCTGCAGCCGCTCTATTTCCTGTTTGTGCGGTGATACAGGAGATAGAGTGGCTGCAGCTCAAACTACATCACAGGCTGCAGTGCAGTGGTTACTAGAAAGGTTAGAAGGGAGAGACGGGGAGGCAGCACAGGGGGCCTTCGGGGGTGAGGTGACCGTGGGAGGCAGAGCTCAGGAGGCCCCCGAGGGTGACGTGGGGGCCTGGGGCAGCGCTCAAGGGCCCCTGTTAGGGGCAAAGTCTATGTCGCTCAGGGGCTCTGTGGTCCCTCCCCCAGCAATCCGAGCCCCAGCACTTGCCCGGGTGCACCGTATGCTGGCGCCGACCCTGTTCTGCAGTTACTAATTTTTTACATCACTGCCCTGTGAGGATATCCTGGATCATGGCTGATGAGTGATTGATACTGTGGCCAAGGTTAGTGGAGCCCTGGTATCCTACTCCTCTCTATGCCACTGCTTCTGTTGTTCATGTTAAAGATGTCGGTAGAGAGTGGTGCTAGATGCAGTGAGTTATACTAGCTCACCCCACAGTCTCTAGTACTGCCTTGAAATGAGGCAACACCTGGGAGGTGGCACTGATGTCATTTACTACATCTTGCACCTTCCCTTGATTAAATTTTTCAGCAAAGCAACAGAAGCAGCGGCAGAGAGAGGAGTAGCGTGTTGGCACTCCACTAACCTCAGCCACAGTGTCCATCATCCATCTTTTAGGATTCAGGACAACCCCAGAGGGTTGCGATGCAAGAAACTAGTAAGTAACTGCAGCGCCGCCCCCTGGTGACATCCTGCTTCAGGAGGAGCGATGGGTGCTGTGTGGAGTGAGTTCAGCCCCAACCTCCTGTGATGTCTCCTCTCAAACAAAACATCACATCTATAGGAAATAGATAGGGAGAAGTATAGAGAATTGTATAATGTAGATAATTACAAAAGAGGTTAGGGGGTAATGAAAGGTCGGTAGAAAATGATATATTAGGTACCAGACCACCCCTTTAAACAAAGAGATTCATATTGAAGTCACGAGTTATTATTATGAGTTCTGCTCTTCTTGGAACAATAAAGAATGTTTTACGTTACTCCCTGTTGTAGGTACTGTATGCAAAATATAATGATATGTTTTCTCTGATAAGGCAACCATAGACAACAAAGCGCTCTCCACAGGATCCTGCTCTGCTCTGTTTGTGACTACATTCATTATGATAATAGAAGATTTGATATTTTGAGATGCTTAAAATGTTCCTTTCTCAAATAAACTAAATTGAAAATAAGACATTTTCTTTCCAGAATGACACATTCAGTCTCTAAATAATAAACTCCTTGATGAACCTTTTTCCTAAGAACAATTGGACTTCTTGTTTCCTTCTCCTCTTTGAGAATTATTTCAATAAGTTATTAAATATTGTTTTTTAGAAATAAATTGTAAACTAAAGTTTCAAGATAAATAAAATAATATTTTATACAGTGTGTAGGGGTATTATTGTACAGGCCAAAAATTGTTGAAATCTAGTATATTGTTATTTATATTATATAATCACTGTTAGGCTATGTGCACACAGGAAGGTTTAGTGAAGGTTTAGGAGCGGAACCGCCGGTCGGTTTCCATCAGGTTTATGCAAATTTATGTTAATCCAAAAGCGGCTTTTGGATCAACATAGAAACCTATGGAAACCGACACCCGGTGTGCACACACCGGCGGTTTCCACATGCTCATCCGTTGCTAACCCGCTGGGTTCCCAGCGGGTTAGCAAAGAATGTGCATGTCCTATAAACCGGCCGGTTCTGCAGCGGCTGCAAGCAGAATCATGTGCTGCTTCCAGCCGCTGCAGAGCCGACGCCACTAACCCGCTGTGCACCGCCGCACACCCGACCGTCTTCCGCAGCACGGACCCGACAGGAAGCCGGTGGATGGCTCCGGAGCTTCCTGTCGGGTCCGCCCAGCCGCCGCCGCCCCTAACCCGCCCCCGTGTGCACATAGCCTAAATGTTGATTTTTAATTGAAAATTGTAAAGAGGCGTAAATGTTTCCTTTTGCCAAATAAAACTTAAATGGAGTGGGAAGTAAATTAAAGGCTCTTTTGTCATGGATGGTAAAACTCATCAAGATTCCCAGGTGCAGCTGAGCTATTGCTGAAGGCCTCTGAATGATGTAATTTGTTGAAGGTGTCGGGGTCCAAGTCACATAGCCGTCCATTGCCCCATGGCCACTGAGCCGATGGACTACAGTATGGGTTGGTCATCTTCATATTTTAAAGTGTAAAGGACACACTCCCTCAACAGTTAAAGGGGTAGTTCGGGGTTTGCTATAATTCATATGTATATCTAGGCTGCAAAATGGTGACAGGTTGTATTATACATCCTGTCAACATTTTGCATAGTTACCTAGATATCACATATTTGAGGCAGCCAGAGAACGTCCAGGGGGTGTGTTTATAATGGCGCCTGCATGTAACTGGGAAACTGGTCATTTCCTCCCAGTTTCCTACAAACACGAACCCTCCCCCAGTCTACACTATGCTGGGCCACCCCCAGGTCCTACACCTCCCAACCCCAATGTCATCACCCACCCCCACTGTACACAGCGGTCCCCTACTCCACTTGACACACTGTGTCGAATCCGCTGCTATGAAGGAGATTCGGTACACTGTTTCAGTGCAAGAGGGACCGCTGAATGTGTGTGTGCTCACCCTGTTGTCTCTGTGCAGGGGAGCCGAGCTCCGCAGCCTGGGTCTCTGTACTATGGAGCCTGACGCTTCTCTCCATACCTCCCATAGCATAGAGTCGGTGGCTGCGGTATAGAGAGGACTGCTCCACCAGCTCTGTGCTCTAAGGTACAGGAGGTATGAAGAGAAGCATCGGTCTCCACAGCACAGAGACCCGGGCTGCGGACCTCTGCTCCCCTGCACAAAGACCACAGGGTGAGCGCAAACACATTCAGCGGTCCCTCCTGCACTGACACAGTGTGCTGAATCACCTTCACAGCAGCAGATTTGTTACAGTGTGTCAGTGGAACAGGAAACCACTGTGTATAATGGGGGTAGGTGGTGATTTTAGGAGTTGGGGAGGGCCTGTAGGATCATGGGGGTGGTGTAGAGTAGGTAGGGGGAGTGTTTGGAGGAGACTGGAAGGAAACAACCAGTTTCCCAGTTACATGCAGGCTCCAATACAAACACACCCTCTGGATGTTCCCTGGCTGCCGCAAATATGAGATATCTAGGAAACCCTGCAAAATGTTGACAGGATATATATTACAAACTGTCAACATTTTGCAGCTTAGATACACCTATGAATTATAGCAAAAGTCTGGACAACCCCTTTAATCTCTAGAAAGGTTGTGGGCATCTGCATGATCCGTGGGAACACTAAAGACTTCCCAGTGGCCAGAGTGGTCAAAGGAACAAGCTGTGGCTCCAAATACCATGAGGTCAGAATGGTCAAGGACCTATTACACCTGGTTATAATAGGTTGTGATTTTTTTCTTATTCTGGTACTTGTAGGGGAAAGTGGGAGTGCCTGATTACTCAGGTAAGAGCTGGAGCTCAACTCAGGCACCTAATGCTTAAAGGAGCAATTGATAATGTTATGGTTCTAAACGCGGTTGCTCAGGAGCTAGGGACTGACACCAGGTAATCATACTTTGCTCTAAATAGGGACTTTTTATACTGGGTTACCAAGCAGAGGTGAAGTAATAGAGCAACTGTTGGTACCAGGGCCGTAAAGGGGTAAAGTGTTAGACGTGGCCCATTCTCATGTATTGGATGTTCATCTGGGCATAGACAAAACCCAGGAGCAGATCTTCAGATGTTTTACTGGCTCGGATGTCACAGAGCGATTATGAACTATTGCAGGTCTTGCCCCACCTGCCAACTATCCATTCCAATTTCTCACTTTCCTTGTCCCTTAATGCTCTTACCTACCATAGAGGTCTCATTTGACTTAATTACTATGAATTTAGTGGGACCCCTGGTGAAGTCTGCAAGGGACATATCAATATATACTATCCTATATCTTGGACTATGTGAGCTAGGAGTATTAACTGCCAAAGGAGATCCTGATGGAACAAGGGATGCTCTTCATGTCTAATGTAAATGAGTTGTGTAAAGCCCTCCAGATTAATATATTTGAATATATTTTTATCTATCACGCATTAGACTTCAAATACTAACTGTGATGCTCATGCGGTCCGGCTGCCACAAGTGGTACTGCACTCATCACCCTGCAATGTCATGCCTGGAGAGGAGTAAGGATCATGCTGCTGGAATCCCACTGAACATCCAACACATCTGAACTCTAACCCGAAAGCTTGACGCAAGAGGCCTGTTTGGGGCTGTGATAGTCTCTGTTACATTGTTATGTTCAAAAGAATTTCACACATTTCAGCAGTGTCCCTGAATATATAAGAGTTTCCCCTTTAAGATTAGTCATCTTGAAGGAACCACCCCTCAGTTTCCCCGGAAAGGAGAGACTTCAGACATAATTCCTGCGCCTTTGAAAAGATAAGAGTCATGTCTTTAACTCCTACTTCCTTCTCTACAATCAGTCCTCCTGTCCAGCAGAATCCAGTGAGAGTTGTAGGTCAAATTATATACTTGTGCTAGAATCTGTATGCAGGTTATTATGCAGTCACTGTATAGGAGTGCTGTGTAATAGGAATTTGTTATACTTTGTAATTCTCTACCTTAGTTAATGCTACAGCAATACATGCAGTTACATGTATCTCTGTATAGAATAGAGCCCTTTGCAGTGAATTTTGGCCCAGTTACTGATGTTGATTGCATCCTGTGTTATGTTACCACTGTGTTAGTTCCTGTTATGTGCCCAGTACTAACTCAGATGAGATCAGTATTGTAGTTGGTACCAAATCAAGTCAAGTTCACTAGATCACTCCAATACATTAAGGCTACAGGACCTCTACAGTCTGTTTACTGGGAAGTGGACGAGGGTTTAGCTGTATGCTGGGTGTCTTCAGTACTACACATGGTAGAAGGCAGACCAGGTACACTAGAGGTAGCCCTGAAAAGAGATTTTGTGTTATGAAGAGGCCTAACACTCTTCTTAGCAGCCGAGTGGTCTGACCCTATGCTTCTGGAAACGCAGACTCTGGATGCAACGTGGGCAAAATGGTGGCGATAGGGCTTAAATACACCCTATGATGCAGGGTGGACCACCAATCATATTAATGGCACAACTAAGATGTCTGCGGCATTACTGTGATTGGTTAGGAAGCCCAGCATGATTAGTGGTTGCAAAGGAGGCGCCAAAACTGCAGGGCGGGACATCCATATATAGCGAGGCGAGTACACAAAAACTCGCAAACTAACGAATAATGCGAATACTGTACTATTTGTGCCAATAGCGAATAATGACGAATACACTCACTTATCACTATTACATGTGCATTTTTATGTGTCACACTGTGTTTGTCTTTAGTCTGCAGTTTCTTATATGTGTTGGATTTTCTGGGTTATTAATCTTTTAATAATGATTTTTATTGTTTGCACAAAATATCCACTTCTCCAATTTTTTATGTTTACAGGTCATGCAGAGACGTTTCTGGAAAAAAAATTAAATTACCGTAAGTTTACATCAGAACGTCTTGCACATTTCTTCAACTTCTAATAGTGTATTTGTGTGAAGTAGAGACATGAAATCACTTTATGATGACTCTTTTATCCATGTGTCTTTGTAGTTTTTTTTATCGGAGGGGCAAAACTCATCTTGTTGAAAATCTAATAATACAAATTTGTCATAAAAGCCATGTTTTAAATATACGTTTCAGAATTATAATTCCCTGGGTTTTCAGAGACATTCCGATTACGAGTTGATGAACCACAAATAAAGGTTGTGCATTTAGGTTTGGAAACAATCTTCCTTTCTGTTAGACTATGTTCACACTGGGTGTTTTTGATGTTGCATTTTATTTATTTATTTTTTTTAAACTGCAACAAAAACAGATCAGTCAAAACATCTGCTAGCAAAATGAATGGGATTTTCAATTTGCTGTTCAGATGCTGTGTTATTTGACTTCTGCGTTAGTGGTGCAGAAAGCGCATCCAGAAAATAATGAGCATGGCAATTCGTGCTTAATTTTTCTGCTGCACTTTTCACACCACTAACTCTTCACTATTTAACCTTCCAGGCAATCCCATGGTGAGCCCCGGCATTGTCTTCCTTCCAGGCACCGGCAGGACATGCAGGTACAGTACTGACATGACCTAGCCATGTGACTGAGCTTGAGAGTCACATGACCAAGATCCTGCAAGTACTCGTATTACTTGCAGATCCTGCTGGTGACGGGAAAAAAGACATCTTTGGGGCTCACCATGGGATCGCTGGGGAGGGTTAAAAAATCTGTGTCTGTTTGTGTGTGGCGTTTTTCTTGTGTGCTTTCTGCACCACTAACATCCAATTACTTACCCTCCCCACATTTCCACAGTGAGCCCCAGTGATGTCTTCCTAGCGAGCATCAACAAGTCCTGTCTGTGAATAGTTTGGTACTTTAGGACCTGTGCACCCTGTGACTCACCATGTAACTAGGCCACATAGTGCACAGGTCCTAAAGCACCATATTACTCACAGACAAGACTTGCCGGTGCCCTGGAGGAAAGTATCACCGGGGCTCATCATGGGATTGTGGAGAGGGTCAGAAAATGTGTGCGTGTCTGTCTGTGTGTCCCGAAAACGAAGCGAAAAAGCAACACAACGGATGATGTGCTTGTGATGCTTTTTTTGCAAAAAGAGGATCTATTTTTGGTGCAGAAACTGAACCAAAAGCGGATCAATAAAAACAGCACAAACGCTCTGTATGAACTTAGCCTTAAAGCGAACCTGTCACCCCCCCCGGGCATCAAAAGCTCTAATAGCCACCTTCTGCAGCACTAAGGCTGCATTCAGGGAAGGTGACTATAGCCTTTTGATGCCCTTAGTAGTCTGAAATATGAAGTTAGGTAAATGCTTACTCTTAGAAAGACCAGAGACCGGGAGGCGGGGTTTCACGCTGCTCCGGCCCGCCCCCTCTTGTCAGTCATGGTGCTCGGCTGCTGCTGCCTCCCATGACTGTGTAAAATGAACGCGCGTCTCCGTTCTCATGCACGGAGCCGCGCATGCGCTGTGTGCCCGGTGTCGATGACTTCCTGGACACCGGGTGCACAGCGCATGCGCGGCTCCGTGCATGAGAACGGAGACGCGCGTTCATTTTACACAGTCATGGGAGGCAGCAGCAGCCGAGCACCATGACTGACAAGAGGGGGCGGGCCGGAGCAGCGTGAAACCCCGCCTCCCGGTCTCTGGTCTTTCTAAGAGTAAGCATTTACCTAACTTCATATTTCAGACTACAAAGGGCATCAAAAGGCTATAGTCACCTTCCCTGAATGCAGCCTTAGTGCTGCTGAAGGTGGCTATTAGAGCTTTTGATGCCCGGGGGGGGTGACAGGTTCGCTTTAAAGTTCATCCCTATGTCTAATTTTGTTATAAATATTGCAGTACATATTTTGTCCATATTAGCTGAACTGTAATTAATTGCTTTGCATAGTAAGATTAATTGGCTTAGGATTGTGTTTCCACAGTAATTGAATTTGGTTCTGTTCCAGCTTGCACTTATTTCTTTGTGATCCCTTCCTCTCGCAATATAATTATCCTTCATTATCATGGATTAGATGTTAAGGACACATTTATTTTTAACTGTGAAATGTATTTAATACATAACCAGACTTTAGACATTAAAATATCTTGTCTGTACATTAGCGAGTGGAAATTTTATCCAAGTTTCAGAAGCAAGGGAACGAAAAACCTATGGGAATTTGTAGTAAGAATACAATTATATGTTGTGGAAGGGATGTGAGAATGTATCAGATGTTGTATTTTACTAAGTAATGTTCAAATAAGGCAACAGAGAAAAGCCTTGTGAATCGTGTCTATTACCGAACAACCCTGTAATGCAATATATTATTATTATTATTATTATTATTATTATTTATATAGTGCCATTATATTCCATGGCGCTTTACATGCTAAAAAAGGCAGACTAGGACAAGTAACATAGAAACAATACAAGTAACAATAAATGTGGACAATTCGGTCGTACAGACACAAGAGGGGAGAAATCCTGTCCGCGAGGGCTCACAGTCTACGAGGGGCGGGTGGGGATACAGTGGGAGGGGGAGGTTCCAGTCGTGAGGCAGTGTGGTGGACCGGGTCTTATTGCAGGCGGTAGGCTTGGCGGAAGAGGTGGGTCTTCAGGCTTCTTTTGAAGGTTCCCAGGGTAGGAGAATGTCTGATGTGTTGGGGCAGTGAGTTCCAGAGTATGGATGAAGCATGGGAGAAATCCTGTATGCGGTTGTGCGAAGAGGAGATGAGGGGGGAGTAGAGGAGGAGCTCTTGGGAGGATCGCAGGTTGCGTGAGGGTAGGTATCGGGAGACCATGTCAGAGATGTACGGAGGGGACAAGTTGTGAATGGCTTTGTATGTCATGGTTACTGTTTTAAACCGGGATCTCTGGGAAGTAGGGAACCAGTGAAGGGCTTGGCAGAGGGGGGAGACAGGGGAGTAGCGGGGAGACAGATGGATTAGACGGGCAGCGGAGTTCAGGATATATTAGAGAGGTGCAAGGGAGGTGTTAGGGAGGCCAGTGAGCAGGAGGTTGCAGTAGTCGAGGCGGGAGATGATGAGATCGTGAATAAGGGTTTTAGCAGTGTCGTGGTCATGGAAAGTGCGGATCCTATTGATGTTTTTGAGCTGGAGTCAGCAGAAGGTGTCGAGGGCTTGGATGTGGGGCTTGAAGGAGAGGGAAGAGTCAAGGATAACCCCCAGGCACTTGGAGAGAGAGAGCAGTCGTTGACAACAATGGATAGGTCAGCTAGTGAGGGGGAGCATCTTGGGGGGAAGACTTTGAACTCGGTTTTGTCCATGTTCAGCTTAAGGAAGCAAGCAGAGAAGAAGGATGAGATGACAGACAGGCAGTGTGGAATTTTGGATAGAAGGGAGGAGATGTCAGGACCAGACAGGTAGATTTGGGTGTCGTCGGCGTAGAGGTGGTAGTGGAGGCCATGGGACTCAATGAGTTGCCCTAGGCCGAGAGTGTAGATTGAGAACAGTAATGGTCCAAGAACCGAGCCCTGGGGGACATCTACAGATAGGGGGTAAGGCGAGGAGGATGTGTGGGAGTGGGTGACGCTGAAGGTCCGGTCCGTTAAGTATGAGGAAATCCAAGAGAGGGCAAGACCCGTGATGTCAAGAGATTCCAAGATCTGAAGTAGAAGGGAGTGGTCAACAGTGTCGATGGCAGCAGACAGGTTGAGGAGGAGGAGAACAGAGTAGTGGCGCTTGCTTTTGGCAGTCAGGAGGTCTTTGGTGACTTTGGTCAGGGCTTTTCAGTAGAGTGCAGGGGTTGGAAGCCAGATTGCAGGCGGTCAAAGAGGGAGCAGGAGGAGAGGTGAGAGGACAGCTCAGAGTGGACATGCTGTTCAAGTAGTTTAGAGGCGAAAGGGAGGAGAGATAGATATAGGGCGGTAGTTGGAGACAGTTGTGGGGTCGAGGGAGAGTTTTTTGAGGATGGGTGTGATCAAGGCGTGGGGAAGGTGCCAGTGGTAAGTGATAGGTTGAAAAGATGAGTTAGGGCTAGGATGATAACGGAGGTGAGGTTGGGAATGAGGTGGGATGGGAGCGGGTCGTCGGTGCTGGAGGTGAGGTGTGATTTTGACAGGAGGGAGGAGAGCTGGTCTTCAGTTATGGGGAGGAAGAAGTTGATGGAAGGAGAGGGCAGTATAGGTGAAAGGGAAGGCTGTGGGGAAAGGGGCCCTATAATGTTTAAGAAAAATGACTTTGAGCTTACATACAGTCTCCATCTAGGAAACTGGAAAGGCGTGCTCCGGGCTCCTTTCTCCCCTCCTCACTGGCAGATCCAGCACTTGCGGCAGCGCAAAAAAAACATTGCTAGCTGCGTATTTTTACTTTCCACAAGTGCCGGATTTGGCAAAACCGCAAGTGCCGCACCACACAAGTCTCATAGGGAATGAATGGGGTTTTCCGCAAGTCAGCCTTTACACGGCAGATGCAGCAAAATCTGCCAGATTTGCCGCAAATCAGCAAAAACAACTGATGTGAAAGGTTGCTTATCCCTACAAAAATGCAATAAAAACAGATCAAAACAACATACCTACCCCAACTTGGTATAAATTGGCATCAGCTCCTCACTCAATAATCAAGCCTTATCTCAACAAAAAAAATAAAAATGTTATGGCTATAAGAAAATTTAGGAAAAATTGATTTTTTGCAAAATACAGATTCTTTCTTTCTTGAAATGGCCATAATTGTTTTTCTTTTTTTTTTTTTTACTGTAAAATTATGCTATGAAAACAAAAACAAAAAAAATGGTTTTACATTTTTCCCAACAACTTCAAATTACATCATCTAACACTACAACTAGTTCTGCAAAAAACAAGACCACATAAGGTTATATATAAATGGAAAAGTAAACCAAAGTTACGACTCTTGAAAGAAGGGGAGAAAAAAATTGTATGTGTAAAAGTAAAAAAATTGCTACAGAAGAAACGCGATAAAAGAGTTTATCCGGGATTTAGATAAATATGTGTCAGAGCACTAACAGGCAGGTAGCTGCCACCTACTTGCCTGTTGTGCCCAGTGTCATTCACCACTGACACGGAGTGGTCTTAGAACTCTCCTGTTAGTGATTTTGCAGCTTTCGCTGACATCACGTCGACAGAGAGGTGGCTTCTCCGCTCTGTTGATGAGTAACATAGCTGATGTTATTCTGATTAACAGCTGGCTCCCCCAGTTAGGCTATTGGAGCTGGCTGCCAATCAGCATGAGGTCGGCTGTCCTGCCCCTTCCACAGAGCAGAGCCACCATTCTGCTTAGGCTAGCTTCACACTGCGGTCAGGTCTGATCCGGGGCTGTCAGGGGTGAACCTGACAGCCCCGGACCGAACCTGGACACAGAACCGGAGGGTAAATATGCCCTCCGGTCCAGTGTGCAGCCGGAAGCTGCAGAGCTCAGCTGTCCCAGATTTACCTTTCAAAAGGGTTGCATGTGCAAAATATTATTTTCCCCTGGGGACTGGTTGTGTAAAAAATAAACTCAGCAATATTCACTTACTAGCACCTACCAGGATCTTTTGCCATCCACTACGTGGACGTAACAACAGCTCTGTTCAACCAACTGCCGGACTGCTACAGACTGTGATTAGCTGCAGTGGTCAGGTGATTCTGAGCAGCATGTCATCAGAAATAATCCAATGATTAGCTATTCAAAGTTGCATGACCGTTGCAACAAATTAAGGGCTGCAGCAGTTCAACAATAAATATTACTGAGTTTGATCTTTTTTACATGTCCAGTCCGGGGAAGCTTCTACACAAATTGCTGACTCCCATGAGTGAACAATGGGAGCTGGCACCCTAGAGAAAGCCATTTGAATGGAAGGCTGCTTCTGGGGGGAGTAGAGCAACATGTAAGCTGTGAAAACACAAAGGCTGGCAGTGTGTGGGCGGAGTCCATGACTAATTCACTTCCATTAGACTTGGTATTCGAGTTGAATTTCAGAATAGTAAAAAGTATTCAGCAAACATATTCTGCATCCAAATACTTCACTTTTCGCTTATCACTATTTAAACTTGGTGATGACCCATATAGCCACTCCAGTCAGTGATGCAGAAGAACAAAGGTATCACTATAGAAAGGGGTAGACATAAGTGCAATCTGTGCAGTTGTATAGAATTCTGCCCAGTAGGTGAGGGCACCATCTGTTACTTCAAAAATAGTTTTCTACTGTTTTTATTAAATTTACTTTAAGAGACTAAAATAATAATGTTCACTGTTCACAATTACTGGAAGATAGTGTGTAGGACAGCACGGTGGCTCAGTGGTCAGCACACAGTGGCTCAGTGGTCAACACATGGTAGTCTAGTGGTCATCACACAGTGGCCCAGTGGTTAGCACTGCAGTCTTTCAGCTCTGAGTTCTTGACTTCAAATCCCACCAAGGATGACATCTGTAAGGAGTTTGTATGTTCTCCTCATGTTTGTGTGGGTTTCCACTGGGTTCTCTGGTTTCCTCCCGCAATCCAAAGACATACTGATAGGGAGCCTAGAGTGTGAGGTTGTGGTGCCCTGTGCCATTTAAGCCACAGAAACAACTAGTTCCCCAAGGGATTTCCACATCTGGTACTCACCTACACACAACACCTTCCACTCCAGGCCTGTAGGGGAGTTCTACTGGTTGCTGTTAAGCCAGATCCCCTATAAATACAGGTGCTGAGGGCAGAGTTAGCCAAAGTGTGCAGTCGCTAGGAGAACTGTGAAGATGAGCTCAGAGCCTAGTGTGCTAAACTGGTCACCGGAGCCATGCTAGGCCCGAGATCAGTGCACCACCGGAGCCAGTGTGAGGTCCAGAGAGTGAGGACGGAAAGCAGAGGCGAGGAACAGTACAGCGGGGGCAGAGGAGCCATACCGGCTCACCCCAGGAGAACACCGGTCAGTGGAGTCCGAGTCTGCAAGGGAAAGAGGTAAGCCCAGCAGAGAATCCCAGTAAACCATGGAGGCTTAGCTTCCCAGACACCCGCAGAACCCACATTTGAGAGCCAGGAGCCGCAGGAGAGATAGCGGTAGCCGAACGAGAGCACTCAGTGCAGCAGCACGGGTGTGAAAGAGCAGGAAAGGTCAGGCCTGGTTTCACACATGCCAGACTCAAGACAAGGGAGCAGGACAAGGAGGCCTATAACTCACTCGGTGTGGAAGTCCCAAGGTGTTTCCTTCAGCTCTGGATGTGTACCTGGAGAACCATCAGTAAAGGTACTCGAAAAACTTTTTGTGTGAGTGTCCATTCATTCGACCTGTCCCTCACAGCAAAGACTGTGCAGCTCCATTCCATCCGTGCTGCCCTATTCCACCATTAGAGCCCTACAGTCCCGAGGAAACCACTCTTCCTGTAGAGAGCTACAACACCTTGCTGCCGCCCGTCACCCCGGAGGTCCCAGCAGCGCCGGTGCCATCACCGGACCTACAGGTGGCGTCACAACTGACAATCACTTTAATCCCTGTAAATATACCCCTTTTTATTTTGTCACCAGGGGCATGGACTCGGGTACCGACCACCAGTGACATCCCTGTAGCAGTACGCCCAAGACCCGAGTACCTCAAGCCTTTGGTGTGAGACAAAATCCAATGGGAACATTGATGATGATGTGTGTAATGCGCAATGGCATATGTTGGTACTATATTAGCATAATAATAATATAATCTTCAATCCATAAGATAAATAATAAATGTATGATTACTGGAGGTTGAGGTGCTGAGACCTCAATGAGCCCAAGAATAGGGAATCATGTAATGTTTGCCCTCCACACCTTTCGGGTGGACTGTCCTCTTAATTGTCTGCCGCCAAATTGATGCCTTGTCTAAGTGCGTGCACGCCACCGTAAGAACCACGCTGACAACCATGTCAAAGTAGAGCTTAATAACAAAGACCTTTATTAAGGGAGGAGTTAACAGTTATATATGGCTCCTTAAAGGGATATTAAAAGGGGTGTTACTAGGGGTGATTTCATCATATTATGCTGTATCTACATTTTATTCTGAAAAACATTCAATTCATATTCTGTGTGTTAGTTAGTTTCAATTTAGCCTTGGATTAGTACAGTACATTCGGTCCATGCTGATAAGAATGGATAGCCGATAAGCACTGCTACATAATCTTGAGACACAGAAATTCCGGAGGACGAGGAGGAAAAAGGAGAGAAAACTAACTAGAGGAAAAGAGCAAGGCCTTTTTTCTACAAACAGGTCTCTAGCCTGCATCCTGGAAGATTTCTGAATGACTTCTATAAGACTTATATAAATTATTAACTATTTATTGCCATAACAGTTATACTATGCATGTGTGACTCATGATCATGGTCATTATGCATTCAGAACCCAAATCATTATACATTTATCCCTTATTTTGTGATCTGTAGCTTTGGAGAGAGCACAGTTCATACCAACAGTTCCAAACTGTCATATATCAGGCAAAATGGAAGCCAGGATAGGAGTGTACTCCTGAAAATGGAACAGCAAACAACCAATTTGAAGGGAACATGTCACCTGTTTTAGGCATTATAAACTCGCGCCTGCGCAGTGGAATCTTGTGAGCTTTCACAAATCTCGCGAGACTTCGTGCACTGTGCGGCTTCAATAGAGCACAATGACCTGCACCACTGCATCGGCGCCAGAGTTGTGAATGGCGTTGTATGTCATTCACATACATACACGTGCGGGGCGGCATTTTCAATGGAGCTGGTGGGTTTTCCAGGCAGCGGGTAGGCTCTGACTGCAGGGGCAGACCTCCATATGACCCTTAAGAACTCATTTACATACAGCACGGGATACATTAAAAGTTGATTTATGAGGTAAGCAGGGGCACGTGTGGGGATGTAAAGGGGTTACAGGGCCCCAATTACAGTATGTTAATGGTGGTGGGCACAGTTTATAATGCCCATAACAGGTGACGGGTTCACTTTAAGGGCGTTCTAAAGTATTTGAGAACAAAGGTATTATATATTATTCTTGCACAAGAATTCTGTGAACATTTCTAACTACAGAAGTTACAAACATATAATCTCCAAATATGGTCTAATTAAGAAAAGCTACAGTGTGGATATAATGTAACCGGAAGGTGATGTACCGGCCTATGTTTTACAGTCAGACAGATTGGTAGGTTCTCTACTCTTTTTACAGAGGAGTATTGGATGGAGATGTATATGTTGTATAGAAAGCAGTGAATAAAACCTGCATAATTTGTTACTAATGTGAGCTGAGACTTTGTGATGAATAATGCACTGGCCTTCATCAGTATGTAGGTGGTACTGCTAACATGCCAATATTTTTTATAAAAGGTAAATAATCTATTTTTCAGTTTGATTCTAATTTAATTGGAATTCATACAATCACTGGCCTTCACTGAGAATAGATAAATAAAGAAAGTACATATACATATAAAAAAAAATTCAGAGTCATAATTACATATTAATCCACCATATATAACAGAATACATTATTAAATTTTGTGTTTGTCAAATATTGAGGCACCGATATACTTTAACATAGAGAATCTGTCAGTACAAGGTAACTGTTCAAACCAAGTACAGCACATTTTAGGGGACATAGCCCCAATGTCCAAACCATTTTATATGTTTCCCAGAAATCATTTTGTATTCGAATATGCTTATTAGTTGCCTAATTCCCCCTGACCAGGGGTGTAACTACAATAGATGCAGGGGTTGCAATCACACATGGGACCTCGAGCCCAGAGGGCCCAAAAGTCCCTTTGGCCTGTAGAAAAAGACTATTGCTATTAAATATTTTCACTATTTGGCGGCCCCGTTGGAGCTTTTGCTTCTTAACCCATGAGCTTAGAGTTATGACACTGCCCCTGGCTGTGGTAAAGCAGCTCAGGACTGTCATGTCTTGACTGCTTTTGCAGTCCTGGAGAGGTGCTGCTGTGCTATTTAATTGAGTTTTTTTCCTTTACTCTATGCTGTGGCTCTGCATGTGGAGGTGTAGCTAGAGGGGTGTGTCTGAGCCTTCTGCTCTCCACCCCCTCAGCCTTAAGTAGTTCTGCTTCCCTCCACCAGATGTCGCAGATTTATTTCATTCTAATCCAGAACCCATGCTGTGAAGTCATGCTCTGCTATTGCTGCTGTTGACTTCCATTTGAAGCTGCTGTGTTTCCCGGTTCAGGGGTGGAAGTAGCGACCCCTTTCACGACCCCTTTCTCCTTGACTGACACCTCTGGTTACTGGAGCAAGAGGAAGGTGAAGATAGATGGAAAACAAATAGGTGAAAAGGTTCAATGCTTGGAGTGCGCCAAGTGTTTAATTAGTTTAATTAGCAAATTTGTCAGAAATTGTTCTTAAAGGCCCAGTCAATGTGTTGGCGAACCAACCAACGATCCAACTTGACCTATATCACTGGAACGTCGTTCAATGATCGCTAGTGAAATGTCACACGTACAGATATCGTTTACGACGCAGCAACGATTCCGCAACAAGCAAACGATACTTGTGGTCGTTAGCTCGCCTACATCCTTCACTTCTAAATAGGTGAGGTCATTAACGACATCGTTATCAAAGTGTCACACACACCGATGCTCCAGGTTGAATGAACGCTCATCGCTTGGTTTAATGTCCGGTTCACAAACCTCCGATGAACGATCTGCCCGATTATGGTTGATCGTTTGTACTTGTCACACTGAACGACGTCGTTAGATCGACCGAAAACCTGTGATGTTTCAATGATATCGGTAACGATATCGTAGTGTGTGACGGGGCCTTTAGTCAAACACAGAAACACATTTCTAAACTAAAGGTATTTTTTAGAGCTATGTCCCTTATAGGTCATATTGCGGTATCAGACTCCCATTAAAAGGATTGTCATAAAATTAAATATTCTTTTTTTTGTTATATTGCAGAAACATGACAATTTTTTAACTAGGTTTATTGAAAAATGCTCAGCTGTCTAGATATATATTTTATAATTTTATTATAGTGCTCCCTGGTTTTGGCTAGATGCACTCACAGGTGTCTAATGCTGGTGAGAATAGGCTGCTTCCAGGCTTCTAATTACTATTGGTTGTTCTATATAGGAATCACTCCAATACTGGGAGAAGCCAGGCAGCAGGACTAAACTAGTATATAGATTCCAGCTCACCACAATGCCTAGTTCCTTTGTTAATGGAGCATAAAATCTGGTCCTGCCTCAACCCGGGAATCCAATAGTCAAATGAATCAAATCCGGATCTTAAGCAGGAAGAATTTTTTCTTTTTATTTTAAGTAATGTGCATACAGAGGGTGATAATCATGATCAGCGTGATCTAAGGCGATGCATTTCGGATGTATGTAATATCTGAAACGTGTTGACTTAGGTCACGCTGACCATGATCATCATCATCTGTATGTACGTTACTTAAAATAAAAAGAAAAAATTCTTCATGTTTAAGAGCCGGATTTGATTCATTTGACAGTACGACTATACTACTGGGCATGTGCGACCAGCACTGGACACGCTACATGGATGTTCTCAGTTAGGAAATTCAGGGAAAACTAAAAGTATGTATTCATACCATCCTGATACAAAACTTATGCTTTGTGTGTAATTTACAAAGAAATGTTTTATTTTCTACAGACAACCCAATATTCTACATTCCATGTTTAAACCGCCATTCCAGCTGTATTTCTCAGAGCTGCAGTGGTGTTTCTAATCTAAGGTCCCTGACCATAGTACTAAACTTACCTGCCGTCATCTCAAGCTCTTATTGGCCCAGCTCCGGGCCCACGGTGCCATCCTGTGGCCACAGAAAAAATATAAATTGCCAAAGGTGACAAAAGGTGCCCCAACTACAGATTAAATCATAAAAATATAACTTTTATTACATTCATTAATAGGTAATAACGCCAAATATTAAAAACACATACTGCATGCTGGAAACAATCCTTGTATAATACACCCATATACAGTATCTGAGAGTGAATTATTAGGCAATCAGTCTTGTGTCATCAGGGGAATTGAGGCTATAGTGACATGGTCATTTATAGCCTCAATTCCCCTAATGATGCCATGTATTTATTTGGTTAATCATGTTGGGAAGGAGTGAAGCTGAATTTTTTGCTAGCATACGCAGTGTAGGGAAATTAGCCTTAAGGAGGTTTACATAGATAGTGGTCCACAGCCATATAATAGTGATTGCCTCTTTATTCACTATTAGGTATATGGGTTTACCATCCTAGCAGTGCTTCCAGCACACAGTTTTTAATATGTGGTGTTATAACCTATTAATGAAGGGAATAAAAGTTATATTTTAATGAATTAGTCTTTAGATAGGGCACCTTTGCTACCTTTGGTGGTTTGTATTTTATATCTATTAACCCTACATTGGGAAACAGAGTAAAAATGTTTAATTGTGTTGCATCTTGTGACCACAACTTCTAAAAGCCTGAAGTCAGAGGTAACGGTCAGAGGTATTAGCTCCAACCGGCTCCAGTCTCCAGGACGGCTCCTTCTCCTCGTGACAGACTCCTCTCACCAACAGCCTAACATCTCGACTGTTCTGCATGTTTTCTCACACCAGTTACTTTCTCTACGTTGTCACCACTCACTTCACTACTTCCTAATGTGCTCCCCCTATCTACTTCCTTCACCCACACCCTCTACCCAGTTCCCCTCCAGCCTGAGATGTGGCCCTCCCTCAATGGGGTCCATCCAGATCCCCTGACCTGGAGTGGTGTATTGTTGGATGCTAGTGTGTGGGTATCGGGTTGTGTCCCCTCCTAACCTGAGAGTAGGGTACCACACCTCTGGCTGAGGTGCAGTAGCTCTGTGGTGACTGGACCCTCAGGGTGCCATACTTGCGATAACAGAAGGTGAGGATGGCGGCTGATAAGTATAAGACTTAAGTGCAGGGGACGTACATTAGAAGCACTACTCCAGCTGTAAAATAAAAAAAATGCTGAAGTGGTGCTTTAAAAAAAAAATGTCTTCTACAGCTAAAAGAGTTCCCCCTTCAACATATTACGTAGATAACATTAAAATAATATCTTTAAGGGTAAGACGAAAATGAGGATTTCATTCCCATCATGAGCTCCTATTTTACTGAAGAGGTAGCGTTAAGGCCCAGTTACACACACAGATAATTGTGCAGAGATTGTTCGCAGATCCCTAGTTGCAGTGAAATCATGGACACATTGTTACATTTGTACACGGCCACAAAATGGAACAATGTGTCCATGATTTCACTGCAACCAGAGATCTGCAAACAATCTCTGCACAGATATCTGTGTGTGTAACTGGGACTTTATGCCTCTCCAGGACATGTGGGAGTGTGGTTGGTTTCTTAAAGGGACACTGCCAGGTCATTTTTCAGTATGATACTAATATTACCCTTGAATAGTGCCTGGTAAGACCTTTAAAAAACATATAAAATCATTATTCTACCCTTTGTAGTTTCCATGTTATCAGCATTGTCAGACCCTGCAGGGAGCTCCTAGATTAGTTTTCTCCATTATAACCAAACAGGAATAGTCCGGCTGTCATGTTAATATTTACTCCTTCTCAGCAGCTCTCTCCTCCCTCCTCCCTTTGCTCCAAGTGCAGAGTGGTTTCCGTTTCCATTGGAGCTTCTGTGTTGTTGAGGACATGGAGGAGAGAGCTATTGCAGATCTATCTTATCTAGTGACAGCTTGTGTTGTATTTGACCTCTTGTGATGCTGCAAACACAGAGAGCAGAGAGGAGGATACAACCCCCTTCCTACTGATGTCCTAAGCAGTGATGTGGTGTGAATATGTGAAATGAATATTCATGCAATGGAGAGTAGACAGCAGAGAACTAAGTGGATCACTCACTGTGACAGATGGAATGAATTACTTGATTTGACATTTACAGAGGATAGGAGGGAAATATAAATAAAATAAATACATCAGTAGAGAGATTAGAGGAAGGAATTAGAAAATTATAGCAGTTACATATGGATTTTTGACCTGACAGATTTCCTTTAAAACCATAGTTCAGTATAAGCAGTTCGGACCGGAGGCAATGGTGCAGTAGAACAGATCTTTTTAAATGGTATGTGGATAACAGACAACTATGACAGAACGGTATGAGGGATGGCAGACAGACAAATGTTAAAATAAATACTGGAAGAAAATGAGACAAAAACCTGACACCTGACTCAGAACAGACTCTAGGTAGCCATTCATAGTCAGTCATTGCTCCCCACCTACTGCCATTAATTATAGAATTCTCATTCTCTGTAGTGGTGTTAAGATAACTTTTGATGCAACCTCCTCAATGAAAATAGGTACAGGACTTGCTTTCCCAATAACCAGAGGAAGTCAATGTAATGGGGCTGAACTGTAATACCTGTCCACAAAAGTGGAGTTGCTTAAAAGTTTTGAATTACATTTGCAACTATCGTAATAAATGTTTTAATGACATTGTAATGTGTTTGTCCACTGAAGCAAATCTTACATAATAATTGTTCACAGATTTTCCTTTTATCCTTTGGCAAAAATGTACCATTCAGTGTCACCATCTGTGTGCCATTTTACTATAACTGTCCATTCATGTCCTATGGCTATACTGAATGTCTAAAGTTTAGTTGTCACCGTGGACCATATACCTTCTCCATCTGCTTTCATCCATCTGTTGTCTTCCCTTTTTGCAGGTTGGGTTATATAAGTTATTTGTTACCTTCTTTCAGTATTTGTTTTTTATGATAAACATAATGAAGGTTGATTTCCATTTCTTGAGCTGTGGCATCTACATTTTATTTTGATTATTATTATGGCAACATTTTGAGAAATAAGAAACATAGAATAAGATTTCAGTCTAATTTATGGTATGCATCAAGACCTATCCACCACTATTAAAGATGTCACACTGGTGGTAGTGGACCCACTGTGCCTCGGGATTGGGCGTAGCTAAATGACTACCTGATTCTTCACTATAGCCTCTGATGGTGATGATAGGCTTGCTGCTGTATGTAGCTGCCAGGTACCACTCCAGGGGAACTATTGGTACCATAGCAAATGATGCTAGGGGTCAGCAGTAGTGGCACGAACTAAAGTGCAGGCAGGGAGGCTGAAACAGGCAGGCTGGTATAGGTAGGCAGGCAGGTACTGGTAGGCAACCTAGAATTTGTGGGTACAGCAAGTACTGGCAAGTTTTGGCAGGTATGGCAGGTTCAGTCAAGTATGAAAGCACCAGCAGGTACAGGTAACGGTCATAGGATACAGGCAACAAGACTTGACAGCTAGCAAGTGTGTATCCAAGAGAATGATTACATTGCTCAGGCACCTCCCATAGGGGAAGGGTGCATTAAGTACCTAGGATCCTCCAGCCATTAGCTGACTATACATGCTGAGTGAGTGCACTGCTCTTTTGAGAGGTGTGGTGTGCATGCCCTCTCAGGGACCTGTGTGGAGTGCACAGGCCCGAGGAGCACGAAGCAGGAGTGAGAACTGAGACAGATGATGCAGGGCGGCCGGAGGGGTGAGTGCATTGGTGACCCAGCTGCAGGGGCATCTGTGATGACATTACAAAAGGGAATCTCTGCAGGGTTTTGCTACCTTGTGAGAGAGCAGAAATTTGTAGGCAAAGAGACTCTGAATACAACTATGGATTAATACCAATCACTCCATATGGCATATTCAAAAAGTAATAGGAGCCAGGAAATAAAATCACAACTGAATATGGCTCAGCAACTCCACAAGGGGAAGTACTATATGAAACAAAGAGGCAAAGTGGAACTCGGCTGCTTATAAACAATTGTGTTACAATTTATTAAGTTACATACATGTGATGCACAATTAAAGTGCAAATGCAGGATAAATGGTTAAGTACAAATTATGGCATCACAGATATAATGTCATAGTAGCTGGTCAACATATTGTATAATGCAAATACACAGACATGAGGCTTACAAAAGCTTCCACCTGCATACCTCAGAAAACAAGTTTTATTCTGTCGTGCACCATATGTTAATTTCTTGTTTGTCAGCTAATTTACTGCAGACTGTAGTCAGCGCCGCCCGTTCCAGGGCAACACTGCTCTTCCTGAGTGTGTGCAAGTGGAGGATGTCGCTATGCCATCCACACAATTCCCATGTCTCGCACCTGCGCAGTGCCACTCTTCACTGTGCCCTATTGAACAGCCATTGATTCCACTGGGCAGGCGTGAGATTTTGGGCATTGTGCATCTGATGCGAGACCAAAGTCTTGCGCCTGCCCAGTGGAATCACTGGCTGTTCAATAGGGCACAGTGAGGAGTACCACTGCGCAGGCGCAAGACTTGGGAATAGTGTGGATGGCATAGCAAGATCATGCACTTGCACACATTTAGGAGGGGCAGTGTTGGCATGGAGGGGGTGGCGCTGACTGCATTCTTCAGAACCCCACATGACCCAAACAAGAAATTAGCTAATGGCGCAGGACAATAAAATTTGTTTTCTGAGGTATGCAGGGGGATATAAAGGGGTTTCAGGAACCCCAATTATATCATGTTAAAGATGGTGGGCAGGGTCAGAGCCGCCCAAACTGGTGACAGCTGCACTGTACCCATTTTATTGCCCTGTGCTTCAGAATTTCTATTAACTAGTTCCCTATCTTGGGTCAGCAAATACCTCTCTAGTGAGGCCAGCCCCAGAGATTGTGGAAAGTTGCCCTATACCACCAATGAAGTTGGTATTAAATCAGTTTACTGTCCCAAACCAACTGAAGATTGGCATTAACCACTTCACTGGCCTAGACTACTAGGGTTGTTTGTACAGTATAAGTCTTTGCACTCATAGAATATGACTATTTCCCTGTCTTGAGATAAAAAAGGGGGGGAACAAGAGGCGCAATAGTGCCCTATCAATGTGGCACTGAATGTATAAGTGGTGAAAAACAGGGATTCACTCACCTGGGGCAGTTATGTAACCCACAACTGGCTTGAAGGCGTTTTTAATTGATTGTTACCAGATAGCCGCTGCAGGACTTCCACCATCCACACAAGTGTGGAGATACATCAGATGATAGGGAAAAAAATGGTGTTTCACAGTCCGCGCTGCTACGATCATCCACTCCAAAGAAAACACGTGAAGATGGAACTTCCATGAAATATTTTATTTCCTCCTGCCTCTTACGCGTTTCGGTGCCCTCCTGGCACCTTCCTCAGGTATCCCTGAGGAAGGTGCCAGGAGGGCACCGAAACGCGTGGGAGGCAGGAGGAAATAAAATATTTCGTGGAAGTTCCATCTTCACGTGTTTTCTTTGGAGTGGATGATCGTAGCAGCGCGGACTGTGACACACCATTTTTTTCCCTATCATCTGATATTTCCCTGTCTTAGGCCACAAGAGATGTTGGCATGAACCTTTCTACCACCTTAAATCACCATAAATGTCAGCATTAACCTATTCCTTGTCATTTAATCCCTGGCAGTTTATAACCCTTTGTCAGTAGCACAGACCACTAGACCAAAAATTCAACTGTCTGCCCCTTCTATAAGCTGATTGGTCAGTTAGCAGGGGAGACTGAGTTCTTCTCCTGCTGTGCTGCATGGGGAAGCTGGAACAGGAGGCTGGGGGCGGGTCTGGTAGAGACTGGACACGGCTTCCTTTTTCACATTACGACCAGTCTCTGTCAGTCATGAAAACACTTGTCAGGGTGTGAGCAGCTCCTCCAGAATCAGAAGAGAGCTGGTCAGCTAGCTAGGCAACAGTGCAGAATTCTGACGGGGAATATATTACAAACTGTCAGCGTTCTGCAGCCTAAATACACATACAAATTATAGTGAAAGCCAAGGAAACCCCTTTAACTATGGAGCTAGTTCTCTGTAAGGTAAAATATTATTTATATGAGCACAGTTTGGCACAGTGTCAACATATCTTAAAAAATGTATCAGTCCTTAAAGAGCATGTCCTGGATTTTTTTTTAAATTGTGGCTAAGCACTAACAGTCAGGTAGCTGCCATCCAACCTGCCTATTGTGCCTGGCACCGTTCACTACCGACACGGGGTGGTCTGAGATCACTTCTGTTGACGATTTTGACGTCACATCTACAGAGAGGCGACTTGTCCACTCTGTAGACGGGCGAATAGCCGACATCGTGCTGATTGACAGCCGGCTTCCCCCAATCAGGTAGTGAGGAGGCGGCTGTCAATCAGCGTGACGTCGGCTATGTGCCCACCTCCGCAGAGCAGAGCGGAAAAGCTGCCTCTGCTCTTTTTACCTCACCATGATGTCCCTGGAAGGAGCGGTCTGTGATCGTTCTGTGCCAGGGATGAACATCGGGGACTGGCGCCGGGCACAACAGGCAGGCAGGTGGCAGCTACCTGCCTGTTAGTGCTTGGGCACTTTTTTTTTTAACAAAAAATATCCTTTCATGAAATTTGCAGAATGGTATAGATGAATACATTTGTATTTTCAGAAAAAAATCATATAAATATGTGAGTAAATTCTTTTTTTCAACTTTATAATTCAGGATTGAAGTGTGAAAATTGTTTTCTTGTTGTGAAAGCATAAATATTCATTCTTTCATTACTGCTTCTATAAGGGGTTTTGTCTAACAATCACTCACCTCTGCAAAATCTGCTGTTATTTGTTAAAAATGTGATATTAATCTAGTTATACAATCTAGCATGTAATCTTTATCCTTCCATGAAACATATAACCTTTTAAATTCATTTAACAAAAGAAAAGTGCGGAGTGTCTAGAATGACCTTGCAATGGCATAGAACAAAAAGTTTGGAAATCTAATAAAGCAGAAAATGGTCAAAGTCAGCAGAAAAAAAAATCAAGGACAAATTAAAGTAAATAAACTGTGTTCAACCTGTACTGTATATAATCTTTGAAAGATAATCAATTTTATTTCTGAATCTTCCTTCCCACACGTTGTAAAAATCAATAGTTCAGTCTTATGTCTAGTTTTAGAAATAAAGGAACACATTGAAAAGGCACTCAGCTCCGCACAATGGGACAGCAAAGGAAAGGTTTCCTAGCAATTTTTGTCTCTGAAAGATCCTTTCAAAAACACAGTGACGGCAGCTAGCAATGTTTTTTTTTTTCCTGTTAGCCATTAGTGGCTTTGTCACATGTGAGGTTATTGAGCAGCAAAAGCAATCAGTAAAGGAAAAAAAATATTAAACACTGCAATATGAAGGACTTTTAAATAATATGGCTATTAAATAGAAATGTAGCACAAATACTGGCTAAATGAAGAAAGATAGTTGACGTCTTTGCATTGAGTGCAACATTGATCCTGCACAAATACTGTCCTTCAAAGGCATCATCTATGAATGTACACACGTCTTTTCGAAGAATATTGGTGGCTGCAATAGTGCTGGAAACATACTCCCCGATAAGAATTAAAGGGACTCTGTCAGGTCATTTTTCAGTATTATACTAATAGCACCCTTGAAGAGTGCCTAGGCAGCCCTTTCGGAATATGTAAAAATCATCAGTGTACCTTTTGTAGTTCTCTTGCTATAAGTACCTGCACGCCCAGCAGGCAGCTGCTTCACTTGTCTGGTTTATTACTTTTACTGCTGAATGGTCCAGCGTATGTAAATGTTCATTTATTATTTACTCCTTGCCAGACAGCTATCCCCTCCCCCACAACTGTGCTCTGTGTCTCACTTTCACTTTCAGTTTCCTGTGGTGCTTCTGAGAGGAGAGGGAGAGTATGCAGGCACATACCTGGCCGAGCTGTCAGATATGAGATATGGCAATCTCCTCCATCTGTTGCTCTCAGCATAAGCCTGTGCTGTCTTTGAGAGATTATTTGTGTTTTGAACATTTGTTTTTCTACATACAAGAAGAGCTGTCATAAGGATACAGACCCCTCCATGTGAGTAATTTACACTGAACCTTTCTTGTGTGAAGTGTAGTGATGTCACTACATAAGTATTCATTCCTTGGGGAGTGGGAAGTAGAGAAGTAAGCGATCACTCACTGTGATTGACAGATGGATTTAATCTCTATATTTGCAGTTTACAGAGGATGGTGGGGAGTATAAATAAAAGTAATACATGAACAGAAAGAGCTTCACCAGAGGAATTAGAAAACTATATCAGTTCCACATGGATTTTTGACCTGACAGATTCCCTTTAATGCTCAAGCTGCCCATGTGCAAATATTGCAGAAATGAACAATTCATTTTCCCAAAGAGCCAGGTGAGTAACAATAACTGTTGTGACGAGCCGAACCAATAGGCTGAACTTAATTCTGTTTAATATTTAGACATTTATTATATTACTAGCTGTGAGCCCGATTCTAAAGAATCAGGAGTCTAGAATCTGTATATAATTTTTTTAAGAGTTTTAAATAATAGACTTAAACACCAAATATATGACTAAGTAGGCGATGTAGGCAGAACTGTGAGGGTAACAAAATAGTGGAGGTGTAGAAAGAGTTAATGTCCGACTAACAGGACTATAACAGAGTAGGAACTTATAATGATATCAAAAATGTTATTGAAGGAGTTAATGTCCCACAGGCACTCCCACAACAGACTCAGCACTGTAAATTATATCCAAAATGGTGTTCAAGGGGTTAATGTACCAGTGGCAGTAGTTATAAACACTACCAAATATGCAGTTAATGCTGAACTGGTATATAATGGGTTAATTTCGCAGTGTCATTACAACTATACACTGTGTAATAGAAATAACAACAATAATGGAATATAAGGGGTTAATGTTCCTACTGGCAGCAGTAATAGAGACTACAAAGTAGGGAGTTAAGGCAGAAATGGTATATAAGGGGTTAATTTCGCAGTGGCAGTACAACTGGAGGACTTTGAGTTTCAAATTTACCGCTGTAAGTGAGGTGCGGAACTCATTGGTCGCTGTGTGCTGGCGCCGACCAATGAGCATAGCGCCTCACTTACAGCGGTAAATTTGAAACTCAAAGTCCTCCATGTATCTCAATGGGAAGTGAGGCGCTATGCTCATTGGTCGGCGCCAGCACACAGCAACCAATGAGCTCCGCGCCTCACTTACAGCGGTAAATTTGAAACTCAAAGTCCTCCATGTATCTGAATGGGAAGTGAGGCGCTATGCTCATTGGTCGGCGCCAGCACACAGCGATCAATGAGCATAGCGCCTCACTGGCCATTGAGATACATGGAGGACTTTGAGTTTCAAACTTACCGCTGAAAGTGAGGCGCGAAGCTCATTGGTCGAGGTGTGCTGGCGCCGACCAATGAGCATAGCGCCTCACTGGCCATTGAGATACATGGAGGACTTTGAGTTTCAAATTTACCGCTGAAAGTGAGGCGCGAAGCTCATTGGTTGCTGTGTGCTGGCGCCGACCAATGAGCATAGCGCCTCACTTACAGCGGTAAATTTCAAACTCAAAGTCCTCCATGTATCTCAATGGGAAGTGAGGCGCTATGCTCATTGGTCGGCGCCAGCACACAGCGACCAATGAGCTTCACGCCTCACTTACAGCGGTAAATTTGAAACTCAAAGTCCTCCATGTATCTCAATGGGCAGTGAGGCGCTATGCTCATTGGTCGGCGCCAGCACACAGTGACCAATGAGCATAGCGCCTCACTTACAGCGGTAAATTTGAAACTCATAGTCCTCCATGTATCTCAATGGGCAGTGAGGCGCTATGCTCATTGGTCGGCGCCAGCACACAGCGACCAATGAGCTTCGCGCCTCACTTACAGCGGTAAATTTGAAACTCAAAGTCCTCCATGTATCTCAATGGGAAGTGAGGCGCTATGCTCATTGGTCGGCGCCAGCACACAGCTACCAATGAGCTTCGCGCCTCACTTACAGCGGTAAATTTGAAACTCAAAGTCCTCCATGTATCTCAATGGGAAGTGAGGCGCTATGCTCATTGGTCGGCACCAGCACACAGCGACCAATGAGCTTCGCGCCTCACATACAGCGGTAAATTTGAAACTCAAAGTCCTCCATGTATCTGAATGGGAAGTGAGGTGCTATGCTCATTGGTCGGCGCCAGCACACAGCGACCAATGAGCATAGCGCCTCACTGGCCATTGAGATACATGGAGGACTTTGAGTTTCAAATTTACCGCTGTACGTGAGGTGCTATGCTCATTGGTCGCTGTGTGCTGGCACCGACCAATGAGCATAGCGCCTCACTTCCCATTGAGATACATGGAGGACTTTGAGTTTCAAATTTACCGCTGTAAGTGAGGCGCTATGCTCATTGGTCGCTATGTGCTGGCGCCGACCAATGAGCATAGCGCCTCACTTCCCATTCAGATACATGGAGGACTCTGAGTTTCAAATTTACCGCTGTAAGTGAGGCGCTATGCTCATTGGTCGCTGTGTGCTGGCGCTGACCAATGAGCATAGCGCCTCACTTCCCATTGAGATACATGGAGGACTTTGAGTTTCAAATTTACCGCTGTAAGTGAGGCGCTATGCTCATTGGTCGCTGTGTGCTGGCGCCGACCAATGAGCATAGCGCCTCACTTCCCATTGAGATACATAGCGGTCTTTAGAGCTGTGCATGGCCAGGCCCTTGGTTCTATTTTCGGCCACGGCGCCCGGCTCTCGTCGGTCGTCGCCGGGGCGGGAGACTCGCAATGGCCGCTGCGCGGGGAATGCTTCACAGGTCACAACGACGGAAACAGCGCCGAAACTTACGGAAGTGCGTTAGGGGAATTATATATTAGACTATTCAGTTCTATTGTGGAATTCCCTTTCTTGGGAGAGCTAATTTGGGGTGAGATACAAGGGATCTCCACATTTGCCAGTGATGGTCCAATTAAAAGAGATGCATCGGAGACAACAACTCACACAACCAGCGTCTGTCAGTGTACCAGGCTTGTCTGGTTTTTTTGGATAACCAGGCAAAGTATTTATTACAAGGACTAAACAATAAGGAAGGCTTAGTGGATTATCTAAAAAATATGTATGTTTTGACACAAAGTCTATAAGACATGGATTCTGCTGAATCTATTCAAACAAAAATAACAACTTGTTTAAATCAACTAATCCTCAAAGTAGCAACGCAAAGTCAAATACACTGTCATTGTTTTCTTTTTAAATCACTTGCATATCTATTACAAAACACAGTTATTAAAGATATATAAATTGTTAAATGATAATTACAACAAAGTATTAAATATTACCCATATCATCATCAATATTGCTTTGTTCATTTTATTGCTTAAAATTGCGCAGAATTAAATATTTTGACAAGCTGCTTCTGGTAATACATGTTATGGTAGAGCTTATTGTATCATATATTCTTACTGGTACCACTTAATCAAAACCATATAAATTTATATAATAAAAGTTTAAAAGCTGTAAATTATAGGACTTTTGATTTTCAGCCTTAAAGAATACCTCTCACTAGTTGGGGCTACCCTTTCCTCTTTAAGGGTATGTGCTCACGGTCCGGAGGAGCTGCGTGTTGAACGCAGCTCCTCCAGACGTGAGTGAAGCCACGGGTGGCCGCAGAGAGACCGCAGCAGCCCTGTACTCACCGTGTGCAGGGCGGCTTCTCCCTGCAGTCACCCGATGGGAGCCGCTTCCAACTCTGCAGCATGAAATAAACATGCTGTGGAGGAGCGGACTGCTGGCAACCTGCACTGCAGCTCCAAACACGCTGCAGGCGGGTTAACCATAGTGAGGATGGGATTTCTTACAATCCCATCCACTATGCTTATACTGTACTACGTAGCGTCTTGGATGCAGCGGCAAGACGCTGGATCCAAAACACTGCGTATACTGACCGTGAGCACACACCCTTATAAAAGTGTGGACCCCAGAATGGTGAGTTTTCTAAAATGTTATTATGAAAAGTGCACAGAACGCTCCCTAGTGTTCCTGGCAATTGCCTGACTTTCTAGCAAAAGTGAAGCCCAGGAATTGATGGAGCAGCAGTAGAGCATGTAAAAGTCCTATACATGGAAAAGAAAAATGAAAAGAGCATATAAAGAATGGGAGGAATGGGGCTAAGCAACAGCACGTGTGAAAAAGACTGGAGCATACTAATAGATCACAGACTGAACAAGAGTCAACAGTATAATGCAGCAGCAAAAAAGGCAAACGGAAGCATACAGCATACAGAAGCATACAGTCTAGATCACATCAAGTCATTATTGACCTCTATTCCTCTTAGGTCAGACCTCATCTGGGTCCCCCCAATTTGATACTCAGCCAAGATAAAACGCATGACTGGGGGTTGTTATACTTACCCTGGAGAGGCACATAGTTATTGCGCATCACAGAGTAATAATAGGAGCTCACAGCCATTCCAGAATTATGCGCATTCATTAAAAGCGCCAAATCTCAGTGCTTTACCCTGCTCTTCCTGATGCCCTGGTACGGTGACATCGAAGTAACAGAGGGGGTTAATGACAGCTGAGTATTGACAGCTTGGTACTAAGCCCTGCATTGGTAATGTCAGGCATCTTATGATACCTGCTCATTACCAATCCAGTTAGTGAATTGTTAATAAACACACACACAGAAAAATCCTTTATTAGAAAATTAAGCACAGTGACAATGCTCATTATCCCTTTTATTAATTCCAAAACATACCCTCCGCTTACAATCCACAATAAGGTCCCACATTACATCTCATCTCTGCTGCATAGGAGGCCACACTAAAGAAGAAACATCCTATCAGCATGACCTCCAAGTACACAATCATGGCACCAAAAGCTGCGGCCATGTGAGCAGTGAGTCAGTGAGGTCTACATTTTGATAGCTGACTGGATAATCTATCTTTACAATTTTCTGTGTTTATCAAGAAGCATTCTGAAGCCTTCTGGCTTTTTAAGTACTTATATTGTTTTTGGGCTATTGTGTGTTATGCAATCAAATATATATTTTTGCAGGTGATCCCATTATGTGGATAGAAATAATGAGGGAAGACAGAGTTTTCACAAATAGCTCACCATAAATGTAGTCTTCCAGATTTTTTAGTATCTGACTTCGAGGCGATCGCAGTGTAGAAGGTGGAAGCTCACACTCACAGTAGAAAATCTGTAGACAATGTCATATGCAAAGCTGTACATGGTGGCAATCCCTCAGACTATGCCTTCATCCTGGTCTAAATATAACACTGAAAATGGCCATCTTGTATATAAATCTCACCAAAACACTTCTGGTTAGGGTGTTGTTCAATTAAAATGGGGTGTCATGAAATAGAACATTTCTAAGAGAAAAGAGGCTTATTAAAAACATTATAATGCAGAGAAAATATAGATCAAAATAATGTAGCAGCCAGGGGCGGAACGATCGCAGTCATAAGGGTTGTGACTGCGACGGGGCCCGGACCTATAAGGGACCTGTGCTGCCAGCCGCCCTCTGTGCCTGCTTCACAATGGATGTGCGTCTCCAAAGACGCACATCCAAGTGACTGCGCGGCAGCGCACGCCGCTTTGGGGCCCGTGTGTCAGGGAGAGGAGGGGAGCCCCCCACTTCCAACTACTGCCGACACCCACCACTGCCGCCGTTCCACAGCAGTGCCAACTGTGGAACACATAAAGCAGGTTGCTACCACCTCTTCCACACTAGGATTAGGTGGCACTTACTGCTTTATGCATTGCACAGTGGAACACATGCCAGCACTGCCTCCTCCTGAGTCTTCAGTTTTTGCAAAGGAGACCAGAGCAAAGGGAGAACTGGAAGACGTAAGTACAGATTTATTTTTTTGAGTACACAGTGAACAGAGGATTTTGAGGGGAGGAGGGGGGTGCATTAAACAGTATGAAGAGTTATGAAACTTTATATATGAGGCTACACTATATGGAGAAACATACCATGAGCAGCCAAAAACAAAAAACAACACTGCACTTAGCAGGATGCAAGCAGACCCCATTATGAAGTGCAAGCCCTGGTGCAAGCAGATAAAATCACCTCTACCTACAAAGACATGTGGAAGTGACTTGCCATTCTCATATTAGGCTTGCATAGAATGCCATTCACACTGATACATATGAGTTTCGAAATCAGTACAACCAGAGCCTACATAGCCCATGGGAACACGACCTGGGGTACAAATTTTCACCTACGCAGACACGACATATTTACAGATACTCACATGGCCCTCTCAATGTGTGAGAGCTCAGGAGGCCTCTTTCAAAATAGTCACGAGATGGCACATTACCCAGATCGAGTTAGGCTATGGAATGCAGCTCTTACAGGTGGCTGCTGGAGATGTGGAGCAGAGTCAGCCGACTACTTTCATATATGGTGGAACTGTCCAGACTTACAGATATTTGGAAGAGGGTTTGAGAGACTTGTCAAACTGTAATAGGAAGACCTCTACACTTAACACCAGAAATGGCACTATTACACCTCCCAACTGGCCCAACGTTTAAAACGGGGTCGCTCTAGCTCAACATATCTTACAGCAGCGAAGCTACTGATACCGCTTTATGGAAAAACCCAAACATACCCACGCTATCCCAACTAAAGGAAAAAACCCACTCCCTCTACCAAGTTGCTGAATCGCGGCTTTGGTTAATAATAATAAAACTCCCACCTATTAACCTGGCAACCTTGGCTAGATTACCGTCATCGTGAAAACATAAGAAACCACTAAAAAGCATAATGGATCCTTATCAGTTGTGGATGGATGAAAACCTACAACCCCCTCCCCCCCCCCTTCCCCTTTTTCTTTACCTGCCCTCTTTTTTCCCTTCTTTACAATCACCCTCTGTGTCTCCTCCTCTGCCCTTCTTCCTTCCTTCTGTCTCTCTACCACATTGTTTTGTTTACAAAATATTCCCTATTGTAATTTTGGGTCAAGGACCCCAACCTGCAGTTATGCTACTAATTACACCAAAGATGCAGACATGCGGTGATTCGAATTATTGTATGATCTTGACTGTATAGTAAGTTCTTGACTACCTTACCTAGTTTACTTTCTGTATTACTTTGCAACGAAAATTCAATAAAAAGAATTTTGAAAAGAAAAGATACATATGAGTTTCATGAAATACAAGAGTATAAGTTGAGCGCTAACCTGACATTGCAAATAATTGCTGTACTAATCTTGGTGATGTATTCAGGTACTGACATTGTTTCAGGTGCTGTATTGTTGTACTGGTCATTATTCTGGTGATGTAGTTGTGCATTGACTGGTTCCAGTGATGTATGCATGTACTGATGGTGCTTCTGGTAATGTAGTCATATACTGACTGTGGTACTGGTGCACTAATGGTGAATGGTGGTTTTGTTTATGTAGACATGCATTTGATGGTGGATTTGATAATGTAATGGTGCACTGATGGTGGTTGTTGTGATACATTTGTGTGCTGATAATGGTTGTGCTGGTAGTCTATTATATATATATATATATATATATATATATATATATACATCTCACTTGGGGATCGCCTTTGCTGGGGTCAAAGGACATGTACTGTCTGCATTAAACTCAGATCAACAGCAGAGATCCTGGTGCAACTAACGCTGGGTCAGATTTATTTAGGTGAAAGCAAAACAGAAAGAAAAAACTGCAACTAAAATAAGTCCTTGCCTGTCCGGCGATAACTAAACAGGACGATAACCTAAATACAGACTGTAGGGCTTCTCTCTTCTAGTCAAACCACATAAATGCTGAGCAATCCTTCCACTCACACGTTTCTCATACAAAGACAGACTTTATGTGTTCCCAGGCTGAGACACTCACCTGACCTCCCAATCTCCTTTTACATCCGTCCATTGCATCCCAATAATTCATTAGTAGTCAGGGGATACTGACCTGGCTAGGTCACATAGGACAGATATCTGGGTGAGATATACCTGCCCTTCTCCACTAATCCCGCATGATTCTCACAATATATATATTTATATATACATATGCCTGATAATTAGGCAGGAAGCTTTCTCACCCATATACAGGACTGCTCACTTTGCCAAGCGTTCCTGCTTTGTGTATAGGAGAGCCACTGTCAAACATTTTTGGATGTTTATCATGTAGAGAATATAAGGATCATTGGTCCTAAGGGCCCCGTTACACGTAGTGACACACCAGCAATCCTGACAACGATTCGACCTGGCCATGATCGCTGGTGCGTCGCTACGTGGTCGCTGGTGAGATGCCAGACAGGCAGACTTACTAGCGATTCCCATTCTGCGGCTGACATCCGACGGTCGTTGGGATCTTTCAGGGTCTTGAGCGCAGACTGGGGATCGCTGGTCATTGCCCTTGTCACACAGAGCGATGCAGCCTGGCCAGCGGAAGATCGCCAATTGAAAAATGGTCCAGGCCCATTTGTTAACGATCAGCGATTTCCCAGCTGGGGGCCGATCGCTGGTCCGTGTCACACGATATCGTTGGCGAGGTTGCCACAACGTCACAAAATCTGTGACGTTGCGGCAATATCGCTAGCGATATCGCTGTGTGTGAAGTACCTCTAAAGGCCCTGTCACACGTATCAATATCGCTAGCGTCATCGCTGAAAAGTGACGCATCAGCGATGTCGCTAGCGATATCGCAAGTGCGACGTGCTGTGTGACAGTGCGACGCAACTGCGATTTATCACTGGTCGCAGGTTGACAGGTTTACGAGGATGAACGTAAATAGGGATGGGCGAATCTACTCGCTAGGACTCGTTACTCGGCGAGTAGTAAGGGACTCGCAGGACTCGGCACTCTGCGAGTTTCCCAGTGATTACTCGCACGAGTCCAATGCAAATCAATATCAATCCTAGTTTTGTCAGAAACGCTGACAAAACTAGGATTGCCATTGTTTGCATTAGACTCGTGCGAGTAATCACTGGCTACTGTGCCAGTGATAGCAGGGAAACTCGCAAATAACTGCTGTTACATTGCGAGCCGAGTCCAGCTGTCTTCTCTGTGCAGCTCCAGGGTCCTAGAGCCCACCTGCTGCCTGATGTAGCAGAGCTAAGATTGTTCTCAGTCTGCTCATTCCCTGTGCATAGACATCTATATTTATGCACAGGGGATGTAGCAGAGAGGACATCGCGTTTTGGACTGCGTCGGACGGAAGAGGATTTTTTTAATTAAAGATGGAGTCCCTAATGGCTTTTTTTTTTATTTCAAATAAAAATTTTTCTCTGTGTTGTGTTTTTTTAACCCTTTATTGGAGATTCTTAGTGGCTGGGTCAAACGTGGCCTGACATTAAGAATCTCGGGCTTAATACCAGCTTGTATAACAAAGCTGGTATTAACCCCTTTATTACCCAGCGTGCCACCGCCACCAGGGCCGCTGGAAGAGCGGGGTTCAGCGCCAGAGGATGGCGCTTCAATGAACGCGCCATCTTCTAGGGCGGCTGCGGGCTGCAATTTGCAGCGGGGGGTGCCCAGAAAGCTTGGGCATCCCTGCGCTGCGGATTCCAGCCCCCAGCTGCTTAGCTGTACCTGGCTAGACATAGAAATTGCGCGGAGCCCCACGCATTTTTTTTTTTATTATTTAATGAATTTCAGAGGCTCAGAGTCAGAGTCTCGGAGTCGGAGTCTCCTCAGAGTCGGAGTCTCAGAGTCGGAGTC
Source organism: Allobates femoralis (assembly GCA_033576535.1). Classification (NCBI taxonomy): domain Eukaryota; kingdom Metazoa; phylum Chordata; class Amphibia; order Anura; family Aromobatidae; genus Allobates; species Allobates femoralis. The sequence goes on from JARQOC010000001.1 coordinate 546,328,599, forward strand.
GCCTCAGAGTCGGAGTCGAGTCGGAGTCGGAGTCGGAGTCGTCTCGGAGTCGGAGTCGTCTCGGAGTCGGAGTCGCCTCGGAGTCGGAGTCGTCTCGGAGTCGGAGTCATGTCGGAGTCGTCTCGGAGTCGGAGTCATCTCGGAGTAGGAGTCGTCTCGGAGTCGGAGTCGTCTCGGAGTCGGAGTCGTCTCGGAGTCGGAGTCGGAGTCGTCTCGGAGTCGGAGTCGTCTCGGAGTCGGAGTCGTCTCGGAGTCGGAGTCGGAGTCGTCTCGGAGTCGGAGTCGTCTCGGAGTCGGAGTCGTCTCGGAGTCGGAGTCGTCTCGGAGTCGGAGTCGTCTCGGAGTCGGAGTCGGAGTCGTCTCGGAGTCGGAGTCGGAGTCGTCTCGGAGTCGGAGTCGTCTCGGAGTCGGAGTCATCTCGGAGTCGGAGTCGTCTCAGAGTCGGAGTCGTCTCGGAGTCGAGTCGGAGTCGTCTCGGAGTCGGAGTCGTCCGACTATTAAATTGTTTAAAAAAAACACAACACAGAGAAATTTTTTTATTAGAAATAAAAAAAAAAGCCATTAGGGACTCCATCTTTAATTTAAAAAAATCCTCTTCCGTCCGACGCAGTCCAAAACGCGATGTCCTCTCTGCTACATCCCCTGTGTATAGATATAGATGTCTGTACACAGGGAATGAGCAGACTGAGAACAATCTCAGCACTGCTACATCAGGCAGCAGGCAGGCTCTAGGACCCTGGAGCTGCACAGAGCAGACAGGACTCTTCTCTTATCTGTGCGAGTTTCCCAGCGATTACTTACAAAGTAAACGAGTCCAATGCAAATAAATGGCAAAACTAGGATTGCTTCAGGCTGAAGCTTCCGAGACACATCTGCGATTTGTAAATCTCACACTACTCGCTATTACTCGCTTCCCCATTCATTAACATTGGACTCGCTAGACTCGCAACGAGTAGCGAGTCCTGGGCTCGGACTCACTAGAGTCAAGCGATTCCGAGTAATTTAGGATTCGCCCATCACTAAACGTAAACCTGTCAATATGCACCCAGCGATGTTGGCGGCGATCCAGCCTATACCGCAGCATTGCTGCGGATCACTCACTGGGTTGATCCCAGCCCAGCGAGAGATGGCCCCGCCTACATCGCTACGGCGTCACCGGCAACATGTTGCCGTGTGACACCAAGGCTGCGATGTCGGAAGCGAGTGCGCACTTGCGCATCGCTTCCGACATCGCAGCCTTGGTTGACACGTGTGACAGGGCCCTTAGTCTAACATGCTGGATACTTATCTTACCAAACATCAGTCAGCGTCACCCATGTACAATAGACTGTAGGAAGAATCTGTCAATATTGACGGATTCAGATAACTTTAGTCTAATGTCTATGGAAGGGTTTAATTACTAAACTACTATCTAAAGAGTTTGGGCACATAGGGTGTGTATACATGATGTATTTTAGACCTCTTCAGTTTCAGGACACATCAGTGTCTTTTGTGCGAAAGCTACTTTCTTGTTTTTTTTTCAGTTATCTTTTCTGATATCTATTAAGGTACCTTTACACGCCGCCACATTCACTGGCAACCGGTATCAACCGTACGTGCACGCGCATGTTTTTAACTGTTGCCAATGATTGCCGATTCCGCATGTACATGCCGCCATTGCGTTGTCAACTCAAGGTATCGTGGTTCCCCAGAAGTTCCCACAGATCCTGCGGATAACTTGCTGTTGAATACCGTCGCTGCTTCACACGCTGCTATCCACAAAGGAATATGGGTGTACATCTTTAGTGCTGCAAGAACATAGGCGTGACAGAGTTGTGCATTCCGTGATGCTAACACGCTGATTGGACAACGCAATAGCGTCATAATTGGCCAGCCTGCGCAGGAAGGCTGGCTGATACATGACGCCATTGCAATTGTGTAGTGTGAATAGACAGCTCTTTAAATATGGCGCCCTGTGAAGGGACAGCCAATCGTAACACAGTAGCCACCACCAATCATCTCTGATGGGGCGCGGTATCCATGAGGCTGTGGCACACCCCTGGGAAATCACTATGCGACGCTGATTCCATCCCTGTCCCCTGTTTACACGTCAATACCAGGGCAATTCTCCCTTTGTGTCGCCTTGGATTTTTGAACACGGCTAGGAAACAGCTACCCGAAGCAACTGCGAGAAACCTGATCACTTTCCCAAATTACACGCCGCAACTTCGTAGCAATTTCAAGGCAACAGACACAAAAATCCCGATTGCCAGGCAGTTGCTACCACACAGTGGCGGTGTGTAAAGGTACCTTTAGGGACAGTTTTTTTAAACCGACCAGCCGTGATCCCCACTGAAGTAGCAACCTGCCCCGGTATCCAAGTACCCTCTACCCTGTCGACCGACTCAACATCATTATCGCGGTGTCACACAGAACGAAGCTGCAGGTTGGCTGATCGTGGATCATCTGATTTGAGAATATGTTCTCAAACCTGCAATCTGCGATCCAACGATTTATCGTAGTCGTATCTCGGTGTTACACGCAACGACGTCCTAACGATGTCGCCTGAACGACTCCAAACCCGTGACGTTTGAGCGATATCGTTCACGATCTTGTACTGTGTAATTGTACCTTAAAAGAGAACAGGAGGTCATGAGAACTGAACAGAGAACTTATAGCATCTCCCAGTGGTCTCCGCATTGATTTGTACAAGCATTGTAGTTTTAGAAAGCAGTGAGAGACATCAGGATGTCAAATATAATTAACACAAAATACAGCGAACACTGCTTGAAAAAATATAAAGTGAGGGGAAGCGGGTCCTAATCCATGATTAAGTGTATAAAATGGATCAAATGTAGTTCATCATTATAAAGTACAACACATCGGCACATCCACTTGCCAATTTTTTTCCTTCATCTCACATTTAAGTGCCCAAATTGCATTGTCTAGTCTAGTTCTTGCTGGACATTTGTTACTCCGGAAGGATTATTTCATTTAGTGGCTGGGACTAAATGCAAAAATTCTGAAGTACAATATTCCAAAGAATGAAATGATAGCAGATGTGTCCATGTTTTAAAAGAACAGGGTTCTCCAATTATTATTATTATTATTATTATTATTATTATTATTTATTTTAAAGCACCATTAATTATAAAATGTTGAAAGTGTGAAAATGATTTACATACTGTCATGGCCAAAAGTTTTGAGACTGCTCCAAATTTGGGTTTTCACTGTTTTCCCAGTGTTATTGAATATTTCGTCAGATAATATTAATAATAATCTTTATTTATATAGCGCATATTCCTCAGTGCTTCACAATTCAGAGGTTCATATTCAAACAATCATAAGAAAGTTATCAGAAAATACAATACAATACAAAAAACAATACAATACAATACAAAGCATTAGAGCAAAATAATGACAGCCCTGCTCATAGGAGCTTACAATCTAACAATGAGGTGGGGGTCACATAGGTGCTTATTTACAATGATGGTATAGTCAACTTGAGGAGATGTGGAACAGATAGGAGCAGCATAAGTGGCCATCAATCATTATTTGTGTTTCTACGATTACTGATGCTCCATATTAACATTTCAGATGCTTTTAGACGTATATTGACAAGTACATCAAATTTATGTAAAGCCTCAATATTTAGAGTTGACACTTATTTTTAAAAAATTCTGATATGTGGGATATTATCTTCCAGGCCATATTCTGACTGATGATAGTCCATTCTTGTCTAATCAGTAATTAGAATTTAACCTAACCTTTTCAGTTTTGTTTGTCCTTCTGCTTCTTGAGAATTGATCACAGCTTCTCAATGGGATTTTGATCTGGGGAGTTTCCTGGCCACTGACCCCAAATTTCAATGATTTGTTTGCCAAGCCACTTGATTAATATTATTGCTTTGCGACATGGTCTCCATAATGCTGGAGAAAATATACGGTAATTCTGCACCAAAATGCTCCTGCTTCATTGGAAGAAGTTACTTTTGGAGGATGTCTAGATACTATTCTTTATTCCTGACAGTGGTCTTAGACAAAATTATGAGTTAGTCCCCTCCATGGATGAAAAGCCTCCACATGCAAATGGTTTTTGGGTCATTTACTGTTGGCATGACACAAAACTTATTGTAGCTCTCACCTTTTTTTCTTTAGACGATCATTTTTCCAGATATCCTAAACAGTCGGAGTCCTCTGCAGTCCAATCCCAGTACTTTTCTTGAATGTCCATAAAGTTTTTCTTGGAGAAGAATAGCTTCTATACGGCCCTCTTTGACACCAAGCCAGCCCCCAAAAGCATTCACTTCGTTGTGTGTACAAATGCACTGACATCTGCCTGTTGCTATTCTTGAGCAAGCGCTGCACTTGTTTTGAACCAAAGCCGTGGCTGAATTCTGTAGGAGATAGTGCTGGCACTTGCTGGAATTTCTTGGGTGACCTGAAGCCTTCTACACAGCAAATTTTATTTGTCTCTTTTTGAAGTTCTTGATGATGTGATAAATGTTTGATGTAGTGGAAATAGTTATGTTGTTGTCCATTGGTGCAGAGCTAGAATGACTGTCCATATTTCCTTGGAGGACACCATGGTTAATAGAAGAAAACACTTGTGGCGCCCCTGTGACTGAATGGCCACAGAGGAGAACTGCAGCTGGGATTGGTAGCATGGTCACCTCGCACTAACACCCCCCACACACACTCCGATCATGAGCCTAAGGGCCACGTCACACCTGGCGATGTCGGCGGAGATTTTTTAGGCGACGCTGGGGCTTGGCCTATCACCGCCGACGTCGCCAATGTGTCGCCCAATGTAAATAGGCGAGGGTGACGTATTTGAGTGGTCGACTGGTTTCACAGCACCAGTGTGACACCAGGCGGCCACTCTGAGGCGATGTGTATGTGGAGCCCACTGGGACAGGGTACTCGGTGCCGGACCAGGGTACTGCTGGGGGATGTCACGGCGGTCCTGGTCCTGACCGTGTCCCGGGCCCGCACAATAAAATGGGGGGTTATTTACAGGGGATTTGTCACTCGTGACGCCACCCACTATATGCGGCCAGTAATGGGGCCGCCGCTGCTGCAGAACCTCCGGGGATGATGGGATAGCAGCTTGGATAGAATAGTTCCTGTGGGCAGAACTGGGTTCCCCGGGGCAGTGGTAGTAGTAGTTAAAGTCTGTGAGGATGGTTATTAATGCTGCAGGAGAGTAGGGGTAGCAGTAGAGATGATGAGAGTAGAGGTAATCGCAGTATATGAGGGCAAGTGGGGCTTCAGTATAAGGATCACACACACTCACGGTTTCTGTTGTTTTCCAAGTCTTTACTTGCAGATGGTATATCACACAATATCGTCCACGGAGTCTGTACCAGGTTGCTCCCACCCTGACCGGGTCCTTGGCCTCCTACTTAAGCGCTGTTTGTGGCCTTGCTGCTGCTTGTAGCTGAACTGCTGGCCCTGTCTCTGCTCACGGGTACCAATATGCTGGGCAACTTGAGTCCTCTGTGTCACGGACTCCTCCGTGTTGCTTTGCTATGGTGCTGTGAAGATGGTGGACCTTCACTATGCCGGTGTTTACTGTCCTGTCTGTCTCAGGCACAGCCTCGGATCCGGTATCCGTCTTAAGCGCCTCCCCGGGGTCAAGTTTTTGGGGTAACTCTTTATCCAGGGTATGTTCCTCTGTCTCTTCTCCTCAGACCTCTCAGGTCCTCCACTTCTACTTGGCTCTGCTCCTGCTCCAGACTCAAAGTAAACTAACTGTCACTCTTGCTCTGTGGTAAACAACTTAGCTCCTCCCACTAGTGCAGGTGCCACCTAAGCTCCTCCCACTTTCTAGTGTAGTGTTGTGTGGGGAGTAAACCTGTGTTGATGTTTCTGTGGCACATTAACCCTTGGGGTGCCACATGCACACATCGCCCCATGTAAACGACCGACGACGATCTGACAGGCGATGAGAGCCGTAGGCTCCCATTGTACTGCATCGCTGCTGGGGTGTTTAGACACCCCACCGGCGATGCCGCCTGTCAGATTGCCGGTGCGTCATCGGAGGTGTCGCGCCATATAAACGGGGGAAGGTGATGCTGGCGGGGCACCAAAAGCGTGCATGCTCTCGCCCATCACCGCCGACATCTCAGGCAACGTCACCTAGTGTGACATGGCCCTTAGTCACTTTATGTCAGGCAAGGGATGGTGGGAGGAGCTAAGTGGAGGGTGGAATGTAGTACAGCAACCGGGAAGGGGGGGGAACTGGAGTAGAACCCAGGAACACTAAGTTGGAGGAAGGGTGAGGGAATGGTTACCGAGAGGAAGGGTCCTTGGTAGAAAAAAAAAAAAGGTTCCCTGGAGGGTGGTGAAGTGGAAGCTTCCCCAAGCAGAAACACCTATCAGCTAATCAGTGACTGAGACCAAACTGAGACAAGAGGGGCCCCGCGGTCTGGACCACTGATGGCTGGCCAGGAACCCAGGCTGAACCCGAGGAAAAACAGAAAGAGCCAGGAGTGCCCGACTGACTCAGGACACTGGTGGCTAGGCCAAATAACCAGAGTGCCAGCTCTGTAGATGTGGCCGGGTAGCTTTAATGCCCAATCACGAAAACCCTGTGGGGTACTCAGGGCCGGTTTTAGACAAAGTTGGGCCCTGGGCACAAGTTAAAAGTGGGGGCCCCTCTGCTAATATATTGCACCATCACAAACAAACATTTGAGTTGTATTTACTGAAACCATCGGCTATAGTAATGTCATCCTGCGCTTGTGTACCGACTCCTCACACAGGCTGAGAAAGAACAATGGGGTGAGAACGAACACTAATAGATCATTAGGGATAGGATGATCACTAATCATTGGGGATAGGATGATCACTAATAGATCATCGGGGATAGGACGATCACTGATAGATCAAAGGGGTTTGAACAGTCACTAATAAATCATTGTGACCCCATACAGATTGTGTTATCAGCAGCACTTCTCCTGTTTACACCGGGTGATGTGCTGCCAAGAACAATGGTCCTGATTTATTAAGACACGCTGTGCATGGCCATTCTTAATTAATGAACCTGCTGAAGTAATTTTCACCCACTTCATTAATAGGCGCACAGCGTATATATAATATTCTATATAAAGTGTATGTTCTGTGTATATACGTGTGTATGTGTGTACATTTGTGTTGGATGCTTACGGGGCTTGTACATTTCCTAATTAATGGAGTAGGTGAATATTACTCCAGCAGCTTCATTTATTAAAGGAGTACTCCACTATTAGAACAAGCCCTTCTTATATCACTTGTTTCCCACAGTTAAAAATAAGACCCTATACTCGCCTCCTGTTCTGAACTATATACTTCACACCAGTATACACTATATAGTACAAACCAGTACTACACATCTGTATATACACATCAGTATACACTATATACTACACACAACTAATATATATATATACAGTGCTGGACTGGAGAACCTTGGGCCCATCATAGACAATCATTCTTGGGGACAACCATGATGCTATATTATCAATATGGTAATAATAGAAGAACACCAATTCTATAGCAAAATGTGCAAATATTTTTTATACGGTCATACAAAATGGGCCCAATTTATGACAAACTGGTGTTTTTCACGCCAATTTTGATGAGGTGGCATGCTGAGGTCAGATCTCCCTGGCTTATGAAGAGATATGCAACTCTTCATGAATCTGTAGCATCTGAAGAGTGTCACTGCCGAAACACATCCCCACAGTTAGGTATCAGGGAGCTGTCTGTCAATCTGGATTACATCAGCAGTTATGCTCCTCTGAGAGAGCAGAGTGGAAAAGAAGGAGCTACTCAGTCAATGTGATTTCACTGGCATCTGAAGAATCGTCATCAGAAGACATATACTACTCCACACAGGAGAGCCGACAGATCCTCTATAGCAGGGGTCCCCAACCACCGGGCCGCGGACCGGGACCGGGCCGTCGGGGTCTTCCTGCCGGTCCGCGGCGAGCTGCCGGCTTCCCCGTCCCCTGTGTGTCCCCGCCCACCGCACCCTCACCTCCTGTATGCCGCTCTGAGCCGCAGCCGAGGTTTCTGCCTCAGCTGCGTGCATATGTATGAGCGGAGCTGTCGGTCAATCAGCAGCGGCCATGCCCTGCCGCACTGTTATTGGCCGACGGCTTCTCTCATACAGCAGCAGCTGAGGCAGAGACGTGGCTGAAGTTTTTTCATATCTCGCGCTATTTCCAAGCGCAGCAGTGACGTGTGTGTCACGTGATGCGCTTGGAAATAGCGCGAGATATGAAAAAACTTCAGCCACGTCTCTGCCTCAGCTGCTGCTGTATGAGAGAAGCCGGCAGGAGCGGTGAGCAGCAGAGCATCTGTGTGTGAGTGTGTTTCAGCAATGCCTGTGTGTTGGGGGTGGACTGTACTGGGGGCAGCATGTCTGTGTGTGAGGGGTATATACAAGGGGCAGTGTGTGTGTGAGGGGTATATACAAGGGCAATGTGTGTGTGAGTGGTATATACAAGGGGCAGTGTGTGTGTGAGGGGTATATACAAGGGGCAATGTGTGTGTGAGGGGTATATACAAGGGGCAGTGTGTGTGTGAGGGGTATATACAAGGGCAATGTGTGTGTGAGGGGTATATACAAGGGGCAGTGTGTGTGTGAGGGGTATATACAAGGGCAATGTGTGTGTGTGGGGTATATACAAGGGGCAATGTGTGTGTGAGGGTTATATACAAGGGGCAGTGTGTGTGTGGGGTATATACAAGGGGCAATGTGTGTGTGAGGGGTATATACAAGGGGCAGTGTGTGTGTGAGGGGTATATACAAGGGCAATGTGTGTGTGAGGGGTATATACAAGGGGCAGTGTGTGTGTGAGGGGTATATACAAGGGCAATGTGTGTGTGAGGGGTATATACAAGGGGCAGTGTGTGTGTGAGGGGTATATACAAGGGGCAGTGTGTGTGAGGGGTATATACAAGGGGCAATGTGTGTGTGTAAGGGGTATATACAAGGGGCAATGTGTGTGTGAGGGGTATATACAAGGGGCAATGTGTGTGTGTGGGGGGTTATACAAGGGGCAATGTTGTGGGGGGGTTATACAAGGGGCAGTGTGTGTGTGTTGGGGGGTTATACAAGGGGCAGTGTGTGTGTGTGTGTGTGCGGGGGTTATACGGGGGCAATGTGTGTGCGTGTGGGGGTTATACAAGGGGCAGTGTGTGTGTGTGGGGGGGTTATACAAGGGGCAATGTCTGTGTGTGGGGGTTATACAGGGGGCAATGTGTGTGTGTGCGGGGGTTATACGGGGACAATGTGTGTGTGTGCGGGGGTTATACAAGGGGCAGTGTGTGTGTGTGGGGGGGTTATACAAGGGGCAATGTCTGTGTGCGGGGGTTATACAGGGGGCAATGTGTGTGTGTGCGGGGGTTATACAGGGACAATGTGTGTGTGGGGGGAGAATTTATGCTATATGGAGGGATGCGACGCGGCATTATATTATATGGAAGGATATGAGGCTGCATTGTACTATATGGAGAGCTGTGAGGCTGCATTATATAATGTGGAGGGCTGTGACGCTGCATTATACTACCGTATATGAAAATAAGATGTAGCGCATCTTTTGAGGAAACAAGGCAGTAAACTCCACCCCTTCTCCATAGCCCCGCCCCATAAGTTCAAAGCCCCGCCCCGCCGGGCCCCGGAAGGACGGTCTTGCATGAAGCCGGTCCCCGGTGCAAAAAAGGTTGGGGACCCCTGCTCTATAGTACACCGCACAGGAGAGCCGACAGTTCCTCTATATACTACACCACACAGGAGAGACGTCAGATCCTCTATATACTGCACTACACAGGAGAGACATCAGATCCTCTATATACTACACCACACAGGAGAGCCGACAACTCCTCTATATACTACACCACACAGGAGAGATGACAGATCCTCTATATACTACACCACACAGGAGAGATGACATATCCTCTATATACTACACCGCACAGGAGAGATGACAGATCCTCTATATACTACACCACACAGGAGAGCCGACAGATCCTCTACATACTACACCGCACAGTAGAGCCGACAGATCCTCTATATACTACACCACACAGGAGAGCCGACAGATCCTCTATATACTACACCACACAGGAGAGCTGACAGATGATAGATACATAGATTAGAGATAGATAGAGAGATAGATGATTATAGATAGATGATGATAGATTAATAGCTAGACAGTACAGAGCTCTGCCATGCTCATATTTTGCATAGTGTTATTTCCTATCTGTTGGAAAATGAGGTGTACATAGTGTGTGCACAGCAGAGAGGTGTTTGCAATGAGTAATAGATTTCATCTCATTATCAGGCAGCTCGGCACAGCTCAGCACTCAGCAGGCAGCATGTTCCTACTTCACATTTTCCCCCCCAGTGCCTGTGCTCAGGGTGATGTATCAGTGCTGGCACCCCTCCCTCACCCACCCTCCAGGGATAGCAGTGTATAGAGTACTAATATAAAGCTCACAGTGCTCTAGCAGCTCTTCCTGTATCTGGCTCTGTGCAGCAGCCGAGGGAATGCTGCTTCCTTATTCAAACCTTGCATTTGTGTACAGGGGGCCCTAACTCTCTCCTTTCTGAGGGCCCACTCCAATACTGTGTCACCCCCACTGACCCTGCAGACACTGGGGGCCCTCATTCTGAGGAACGATAATAACAGAGGAGCCAATGTAACTTACTTTGGCCCAGAGAGTGATGCAGGAGGGAGAAGTGGATTCCCTCTGTTCGACATAGCGCCAGTGAATGAAGAGAGGAGGAGGCAGGGGCTCTACCAACCACAGCACAGCTAACTGGCGCTCCACCAATCACAGCACAGCTCCCTGCCTGCTAAAGGGAGTAATTATTGGTGAGCAGCATAATTTGCTTTCCATGGAGTGAAGCAATAGTGCTCGTTTTTTTCTGCACTTTTTCTGGTCTTATATTTTTAACCATCAAGTATGGATTTTGCACAAAACGCACATGAAATCACATACAAGCAAGATGAAGAAGAAAGGCCTTAATTGTAGGCAAACGTGTACACAATATTATGTATCAAAAATGTATTGAACATCTATTCTACAACTTTATTGGAAATTCATTCTTGCACCTTTTCATTTTCTCTTCAAAGCTTGTCTTGATACCGTCTCTCTAAAGGTACCTTTACACGCGGCAACTTTGACCCGTGGAAGCGCAAGAAGTGCGTGAAACAGTGCTGTCGTCACCTCAGGCACCCACTCCCTGCACCATGTTCAGTGGAACCTGTAAATAAACACCACAGCAAACTTCACCGGTGAGTGCCATCTCTTTATTTATGCGGAATTATGCCTGGTCCTTTGGATTGAGCGCCCGGTGTGGCGCTGAATATCTTCTTGAACTTTGACGCTAAGCTCCACTGAAAAGCTTTGTTAACCAGCATTGTTGCCCTTTTCTTCTTCTCCTCTTTGGCTTGACTCTGCCCTGTCCTTCAAACCGCACATCCAAGTCCTTGCTACCTCCTGCTGCCTCCAACTCAAAAATATTTCCAGAATCTGTACCTTCCTCAACCCTCAATCTATTAAACTACTAGTGCATGCCCTCATAATCTCCCGCCTTGACTACTGCAACCTCCTCTGTGGCCTCCCTGCTAACACTCTTACACCTCTCCAATCTGTCCTTAACTCTGCTGCCCGGCTAATCCACCTCTCCTGGCTATTCCTCCACTTCTCCCCTCTGTAAATCCTTCCACTGGCTCCCAATTCCCCAGCATATCCAAACTACTAACACTGACTTACAAAGCCGTCCACAATATGTTCCCTTCATATATTTCTGAACTAATCTGCCGATATCATCCAACTCGTAATCTTCGATCCTCCCAAGACCTCCTTCTTTCCTCCACACTAGTATGTTCCTCATCTAACCGCCTGCAAGACTTCGCCTGAGCATCACCCATCCTCTGGAATTCTGCACCCAAAACATCCAACTGTCCCCCACACTCGGAACCTTCAAGCGGAAACTGAAAACCCATCTCTTCAGAACAGCCTACATACAGTCTGCAATGACCACAGTGCCACAGTGCCACGTCACCATCACTGGACCCGGTGCTCCACCACCATCGGACCCGGCGCTCCACCACCACCAGAGCAGATCCAAGCTACTGCCTCTCTTCTTACTGCCCTGTAGAATGTAAGCCCTCAAGGGCAGGGTCCTCTCTCCCTTCTGTATCGGTCTGTCACTGTTATGGTACCTTTACACACGGCAACATTTCTAGGGTGTCAACAGGTAACTTACTGGCTGCAGTGAAATCATGGAGACAAGGTTCTATCTTGTTGCTGTGTACAAATGGAATAATCTCTCCATGATTTCACTGCAGCCAGTAAGTTACCTGCTGCCCCTAGAACCAGGCCAGATGGTGATGCACGACTGGCTCCGCCCACCCCACTTCTGACAGCAGAACGAAGGCTGCGCCTAACAGACAGCTCTGCAGGGCCCGCTCCTCTGCTACCAACACCACCCAAAGGAGAAACATGGCGGCGCTCAGCGACAGAGGCAGACGTCGCAGGAACAGGTCCATATGAGGACAAGGCCCTCCTATCACTGGCGCCATCACCTGAAGGAAACTTCTCCTCCCAGTGGCCGAGGCAGGAACACTAGCCACCGAGTCCAATGGCGATGTGACACCTTCTTTCTCCACTTGCCTCCAACCCTTTCCCTAGGGTGCGCACAGCGGTCACTGGCCCCTGGTCCTGGATCCTTCCCAGTTACCAGCTCCTCCATCTCCTCTCTCTTCCCTCTCACTGCAGACTCTAGACTGACTTCTGGGACTGACTAACTCCCCCCTCAGACCTGGATGTTCTTAAAGGGGAACTGACTTAAGGCAGCCAGTAGAGCTCCCCCTTCAGGTCTGAGGTGGAAGGTGTGGTGTGCTATGCTAACCAAGGTGTAATTCCCTCCTTGCACCAGTGAAACCTGTGGCAATCCCCCGCAGGGGTGCCACAGATGCGTAAGATGTGAACTTAGCCTAAGCTTCCTGAATATTCACTGCTCTGAACTGCAATGACCAATCACAGACTCTCACTCTTTGTCAGAGGGTCTGTGATTGGCTGTTGCACTCAGGCTGTGCTCCCACAATCTATACCGGTATCTGTGCTTGGTTGACATACACATTAGTGTATGGCAACCAATCTGCCATCATAGTGTGTAATATAAATAAATAATGGGAAAAAATGTGTAGAGCTTTGCTGTATTTTTCATTTTCAGCACAGATCATCTGCCTAGTTTTAGCTTTGCTGGCAATGAAAAATACACAATAGCCCTTTTTTTAAAATTATTCAAATAAACAATTTAAAAAAATGGTGGGCTTCACCGTATTTTCAATTGCCAGCCAAGGTAAAATTAGGCAGCTGGGGGCTGGTATGCCCAGGTTAGGTCCATAGTAATTAGGCCCCCATACTATAGAATAGCATACTATAGAATAGACTTTACTAGCCAGAGAGTGGATCAAAGATCCAAAAGAAATTCAAGCTTTTCTAATATACTTTTTTTTTTGTTGGGGTTTGATTCACTCTTGGTTTTGCCTAAGAGATCAAATACAGACGTGTAAATGTGACCTTAAGCTGGCAAAATTCACTGTGCAGCACTGGTCTTGAAGTGAAGATTTCAGGTTAATAAATAGGAAATAATGCAAATACTTTAACCTATTATATTATCTTAGAAGATAAACATTATGTATTAAAAATGTGGTCATGCTTCACAGCTCAAATCCTAACTCAACTTTCGAGCACATACCGTATATACTCGTGTATAAGCCGAGTTTTTCAGCCCACAAATTGGGCTGAAAAGTCCCCCCCTCGGCTTATACACGGGTCATACGGTATGCTGTGGGGGGGGCTGTGACCGGGGGCTGGAGGAGGCAGGAGGGGGCCGCGGTGACCGCAGGCGGTCACGTGGGGCCGCCTCATTAGTGCAATGAATATGCACGGCATCCCCCCGTCCATCAGCGGCGGGGGGATGCCGTGCATATTGCACTACACAGCCCCCCTCCTTAATATGGGTCCCCCAGTAGTAATAAACAGCCCCCCCTCATCATCACGTCCCCCCCAGGCTGCGGCAGCTGTAAAAATAACAAACAGTTTATACATCACCTTCCGGCGCAGCTCTCCGCGCCTCCGGTCCTCTGCCCTCCGCTCGCCGGCTTCTTCTTCCTTGTTGTGCCGGTGTCATGTGACCGGGCGCAGGAGATGACGTCATTTCCTGCGCGCGGTCACAGAAGTCGGCACATCAAGGAAGAAGAAGCCGCGAGCGGAGGGCAGAGGACCGGAGAAGCGGAGAGCTGCGTCGGAAGGTGATGTATAAACTGTTTGTTATTTTTACAGCTGCCGCAGCCTGGGGGGGACGTGATGAGGAGGGGGGGCTGTTTATTACTACTGGGGCTGCTGGATACTACACTGGGGCTGTATACTACCACTGGGGCTGCAATACCACTGGGGCTGCTGTATATAGGGGCTGCAATACCACTGGGGCTGCAATACCACTGGGGCTGCTGTATATAGGGGCTGCTGTATGCACCACTGGGGCTACAATACCACTGGGGCTGCTGTATACAGGGGTTGCAATACCACTGGGGCTGCAATACCACTGGGGCTGCTGTATACAGGGGCTGCAATACCACTGGGGCTGCAATACCACTGGGGCTGCTGTATATAGGGGCTGCTGTATACACCACTGGGGCTGCAATACCACTGGGGCTGCTGTTATAGGGGCTGCAATACCACTGGGGCTGCTGTATATAGGGGCTGCAATACCACTGGGGCTGCTGTATATAGGGGCTGCAATACCACTGGGGCTGCAATACCACTGGGGCTGCTGTGTATAGGGGCTGCTGTATACACCACTGGGGCTGCAATACCACTGGGGCTGCTGTATATAGGGGCTGCAATACCACTGGGGCTGCAATACCACTGGGGCTGCTGTATATAGGGGCTGCTGTATACACCACTGGGGCTGCAATACCACTGGGGCTGCTGTATACAGGGGCTGCAATACCACTGGGGCTGCAATACCACTGGGGCTGCTGTATATAGGGGCTGCTGTATGCACCACTGGGGCTGCTGTATACAGGGGCTGCAATACCACTGGGGCTGCAATACCACTGGGGCTGCTGTATA
Organism: Allobates femoralis; assembly: GCA_033576535.1. Lineage (NCBI taxonomy): Eukaryota > Metazoa > Chordata > Amphibia > Anura > Aromobatidae > Allobates > Allobates femoralis. Next base: position 546,343,721 of record JARQOC010000001.1, read on the forward strand.
TGGGGGCTGCTGTATACACCACTGGGGCTGCAATACCACTGGGGCTGCTGTATACAGGGGCTGCAATACCACTGGGGCTGCTGTATATAGGGGCTGCTGTATATAGGGGCTGCAATACCACTGGGGCTGCTGTATATAGGGGCTGCAATACCACTGGGGCTGCTGTATATAGGGGCTGCAATACCACTGGGGCTGCAATACCACTGGGGCTGCTGTATATAGGGGCTGCTGTATACACCACTGGGGCAGCAATACCACTGGGGCTGCTGTATATAGGGGCTGCAATACCACTGGGGCTGCAATACCACTGGGGCTGCTGTATATAGGGGCTGCTGTATACACCACTGGGGCAGCAATACCACTGGGGCTGCTGTATATAGGGGCTGCAATACCACTGGGGCTGCTGTATATACCACTGGGGCTGCTGTATATCATACTGCTGGGGCCTGTATACCACTGCTGGGGGCTGTATACCTGTGCTGGGGTCCACCCTCGGCTTATACGCGAGTCAATAGATTTTCCCAGGTTTTGGGGGCAAAAGTAGGGGGGTCGGCTTATACACGGGTCGGCTTATACACGAGTATATACGGTAATTGAATGCATTAAAACCCTTATATTAATCAAAACTTTTATTACTATTGGTGTAATTCTCTACCATAAAAAACACAGAATTTCTAAACAATTTATTGTTTCCATATTAATATAATAAATCATTTGTGTTTATCTGAAGTCCTTGTGCTCTAGTATACAGTAAAGCATTGGTATCTGTATTCAGGACAGTTTCCAATGGCATTTACTAGGAAATACCAGACTCTGTACAGAAAGACTGAATGTGCCAATGTGTTGTCTTAGTGCCTTATTGAAAATGGAAAAAGATTAAATAAGGAAGAAAAAGGCAGAAAGCATTATTCACAGATCAGTCATAACATTAAAGTGGCTATCTCGTAAGGGCGCATGTGTCAATGTGTGGCGGAGCAAACCCAGGTATCAATGACGGGCTCCTATGGGTGTGTGTAGTAAGTACATTTAGATGTTCTGCATTTAGAACGCAGACCCTCAGATGGTGCAGGAACCCTCGTATTACAATCCGATGAAGGGAAGCAGGCCATTTTATATAAATAACACAATCGTTACTGAATATAATGTTTGTACAAGATATAGCAGGCACAATCGTTAGTGTTCACATCTTCATCTGTTTTACACAAAATTTCTATTACACATTGCGGTACTTCATTAGTAAATGCTATTTCTGCAATATGGCTTGCCTGACTTGAACACACCATTCCTTTTGCAGATCTGTTGCATCCAGCCCCGACAACCCTGCAGCAAGGCCGCCAGCACAGTCACCCCTCTGTCCATCCTGCGGCGTCTGTCCTGATCCTCACTGCTGCTTCCTGCTCCCAGGGCCGGCATAGGTCTCCTGTGAGTGCGCACACTCCCCACCTCTTAAAGGGGTAATGTGCATACTCTGTAAGCATCCCCAGCCAATGAATAGTTGTCAGGTCCACTTTATCTACCTGTCCTTTTACCTGAACCTGTATTCCAGTGTATCAGTACATGCTGTACCCGCCTTTACCTGCCCTACCTGCCAATATGAACCAGTGTTCCAGTATCAGCTTTCCAGCCTGTACCAGTTTGCCTGTCAGCTCCTGACTAGCTGCCAGTACCTGCCCACCTACCTGTATAAGCCTGTTTGCCTGCTCCAGCTATCCTGGCTGAGCCTGCATTCCTGATCCCTGGGGTCAGCTGCTGTGGTACTAAGAGTTCCCCTAGAGCAGGGGTCTCAAACTCGGCTGGGTTGGTGGGCCGCACATAGAGAAACATTTATAGCGGGGGGCCGCATCCCTTGTAGGACTAAGGGTACCTTTACACGCCGCCACGGCAGGCTGGATACATCGCGCTACTTCACGTGCACGAGCACGCTCAAACGGCTACAAACGGTCAACGCACCCTCTTTACACGCCGCCACAAGGTGCGCTACGCCACGCTACATCTATAGCTAGCTACATCGCCGGGTGTCTCAAGTAGCCAGCTGTTGCTCATTTACACACCGCTACAACCAGCTACTATGGGCGGACCTGGTGCAGCAGGGACAGCACATAGGCGTGCTCCAATTGTGGATTACAAGACTTCCGTACGCTGATAGGACGAAGCAATAACATCCTGATTGGGCAGGCATCGCAGGAGGCTGAGTAATACAGCACGCTCGAGCGATTGTGTAGTGTGACTCGTCAGCTCCTTAAATATGCCTCCCTATGCAGCGACTACCAATCGTCATGCAGCAGCTTCCACCAATGATCGCACATGGGGCGCGGTAACATGGAGCCGAGGTCACGCCTTAGCTACATTGCAGCTACAGCCCCGGGTGTCCAGAGTTCCCTTCCGTTGCTTCTTTACACGCCGATACAGCTCGCTACCATCGGCGATATAGCCATCTGTTTTCGAGCAGAGCCCATAAACAGATGTATCTGTCGCCGGCTGTAGCGTCGCGTCTTCAGACGCCGCTACGACGGGCTACATTGACGCTACAAGCTACATTTGTAGCCTGTAGCGCGATGTATCCAGCCTGCCGTGGCGGCGTGTAAAGGTACCCTAAGTGATATTTTTAGTAATACCAGAATTTTTTGCTCAATGTAGTAAAGTACAAATCCTGATCCCTTTCTTGTAGAAATGTCTCCATCCTGTAGTAATGTCCTTTTCTACTGATTTCCCCCATACTGATCCCCTTTTCTAGTGATGTCCCCCACCCTGATCCCTTTTTCTAGTGATGATCCCTATCCGGATTCCTTTTTATAGTGATGTCCACTATCCTGATCCCTTTTTCTAGTGATGTCCCCCATCGATCATGATCCCCTTTTGTAGTGATGTCCCCATACTGATCTCCTTTTGTAGTGATGTCCCCCATCCTGATCCCCTTTTCTAGTGATGTCCCCCTTCCTGATCTCCTTTTCTAGTGATGTCCCCAATGTCATTCCCCTTTAGTAGTGTTGTCCCCATCCCGATCCCCTTTTATAGTGATGTCCCCCATCCTGATCTACTATTATAGTGATTCCCCCCATCCTGTTCTTTACCTTCTTTTTACACACTCAAATACACACTCTATCACACTCACACACAAACCCACACACACATACTCTCACACACACTCTCACACATCCTCATACACACTCTTACACTCATACACACACTGAAACTCGCACACACTTATACACATTTCCTCACTCACCCTCACACACACACCCTCTCACACACACTCACACTTTTCTCACTTTAATGATGCATCGCTCCAGTGCAGGGGGCCGCCACGGTCCCCGCTGTGCTGGCTTCCGGCCTCCACTGTGCTATGACTTCCTCCAGCCGCTGCGCAGACAAGCTCTGTTACAGGTGACATTGATCTTGCTGAGTGGCAGAGCTTGTTAGTGCTGCGGACAGAAGTCATCACACAGCGGGGACTGCAGCGGTCTCCTGCACTGGGGCGATGCATCACTAAGTTGTCCAAGGTGCCGCGGGCCGCATAGTGAAGCCCCAGGGGCCGCATGCGGCCCCCGGGCCGCGAGTTTGAGACCCCTGCCCTAGAGTGATATTGGATGGCTACCTACAGCAATAAGCCTATCCTCACCATCAGAGGCTCTAGTAAGGGACTACTGTTGCTCCATAGAAACACAAGCAACCGACGCGCTCCTATTTAGAGAGGCAGGGCTATTTTAGGCGAGAAACTCGCCTACAACTTGCATAAGTGTGTTTCCACCCTTACAATGGATCCAGTAGCAATCTGTCAGTCAAAATGTTGTACAAACAAATCTTGTTTTGTTCATTCTAGCGGATGATTGCTGGACATGTGAACTTAGCATTAGACGTTGAATGCAAGACTAATGGCACAAAAAAGATAAATCAACTACAGCATCTCCAAAACAGGAATGTCTTGTGGGATGTCTCTAGTTTGTAGTGATTATTAAGTATGGTCCCAAATCTATTTTAAGGCCGAAGTCACACCTTCAAGAGATTCGCCGAGTTTTGTATGACCCCGACCCAGGTACCTGCTCTCCAGACAGAAGCGTGCATCTGTGGCGCCACACAAACACCTAACACACACCCGATCCTAAGTCCAGTGACTCTATGCCCAGCAACAGGATAGCAAGAGGAGCCAGGTGGTTGGTGGAAAGTTAGAGAAGAACCCGGTTAGGGGAGTTAATAAAAGGACACAACACCAAGTTCAGAGAGACCAAAAGGAGAAGAGGTATAGTAGTAGCGAGTTCAGAGAAGTATAGAACAACCAGAGAGAACCCCCGAGTCAGACAAAAGGAGAGGCAAGACCATCGCACAGGACTGAGAGGACATGGACCCGGGGGCCCGTGCCACTATGGGGCTTGCCAGGGTCCAAGGCTGCAGACTGTTGTGAAAGACAGAAGGAGTCTAGGTGTGCATGGGTTAGCACGGACACTGAGGGACTGGGCCGGAACCAGAGTGCCGTCTCTGCTGAAGTGGCCAGGAAGCTTTATGCCCCAACCATGAAACCCAGCGGGGCGCAGGGTCTTTATGTCCCCAGATCCAACCTCCGGGGCAGTGAAGAGCAGGCCATCATATTAGGGCTAGGGGACCCAGAAACTCACCCCCAGAATGCCCGTGACCGCTGGATCATAGCTAGCATGCAGACAGACCAAAAAGGCCCGAAAGAGACACAAAAGGGGGTGGCGCAGACAAAACATCTGCTTAGACTACACCGGAGCCGCTGCTGAACTGTTGTAAGCTGTCCCATCTGTTGAGAAAAGAAAGTCAACCCGGTTAAAGCTCTTTGCTGTCTCAGGCTGAATTTCTTGCCCCTGAGAGGAGGAAGACTGATTTGGGAATCTGGCAGCTGGAGGCTGTCTGTGACTGTGGATACTGCACCCCTGCTTATCCAAAGACTTCAAGGTTGCCCTGGGGACCAGCCCTACCCATGGAAGGCTCAACACCCTCGCTGATTCTCCCATCATCCCCAGAGGTACCCGACTACAGCGGTGGCTATCCATAGCCACATACCACAGGTGGCGTCACTTTAATTCTCAATTATCACCCCACCAAACTTGTAATGACCACCCAGGGCCACGGAGCCATGTCTCGACCCCCGTGACTCCCACAGCAGAACTGCCGCCCGATTCTGAGTTCCCCACGGCCTTAGTGGGCAAGTCACATCTGTATGTATTTCTATTCGGCTGTATGCTCCTGTCCTGGCTGTGACGGGTGATACTGATGTGAGACTTGCTGAGTCTCTCACATGTCTCATGCTAGTGGGACCGCAGCCTACATCTTATATCCAGACGTTGATTGTCAACAGAAGCTAAAGACTCAGTTCTTGTGCATCCATGATTGACATTTCCATCATTACATACTAGTGCATCTCAAACAATTAGAAAATCATCAAAAATCAATATCATATGGCCATGTTTCAGGACGTTTCTGGGAGCCCTGAAACATGTTGACTAATAAATCAATGTTATATTCACCTTATGATGTCTCGTGGAATAAGCAGTTCGGTTTTTAACCCTTTATCCTCCCTACTTTAATTTTCTGAGCTAATGACCTTTGGGTTTTCATTGGCTGTAAGCCATGATCATCAACATTAACAGAAAAACCACTTGAAATAGATCACTCATAATGACTATATAATATACACATTTCAGTTTATGTATTGAGTACTGAAATAAATAAACTTTTTGATGATATTCTAATTCATTTTGATGCACTAGTACACCTCTACACTAAACAGGGCCTTCAGGAGTTTTCTTGTTTGGGTCCTGATGATTAATTCCTCTAAATTTAGACTTCTCAGGTATACGGATAAATCTGTTTCCATAACCGTCCCAACTCCATAGTTTTCAGCTCCTATTAAAGGAATTACATTTGAAGCCAAGTGCTTTTCTCTGTTATTTTCTTAGAATTCAAAGAGAAGTTTATGAGTTTTTGTGTTTTATGAAGGTTTTGTGCAGCCTGTAAAGTCGTCAGGAGTCAGTATTGTTCTTTCCTACTCCTTCACAGATGCAATCTGTGAAAAGCCTCTAAGGATCTTCTGCCTTTGGCAGTATTGTACTGGTTGGACGAACAATAATTTTTTATCACTCAAAATACACTCAGATGGTTTCACAGTGTTGAAAGTCACAATTTTGAAAAAGGTGTTTTCACAAATGAGTGGGATTTATTAACGAGTTTGTGCCAGCTTTATGGCTTAAAAAAATCAGATTTTTTACAAACTGAATAAATACAATGCAGCTTTCTGCTGTGCTGTGAAAGACCACTGGTTTTTATAAAAGTGTATTTGATTTATACATAGATATACATAGTCCCTTGCAGATTAACTATCATTTGCAGCGGAAAGTCTCCTACATTCTAGTGGAAATTCACACCTCCTCCTGGTGTTGTGTTCTGGTGCATGAACAGTCCAGCTATGAAGCAAATTTATTTAGAGGATTGTACCTCTTAGGCTAGGGTCACACTATCGTTTTGGATTGCGTTCATGGGGGTTCCGTTAAAAAGATAGAATTTGGTAGCATTAGCGCAGTGTTACCATAAAGATAAGGCTGCGTTAATGCTGCCAATACATTCCTATGGGAGATGGACCCCTGAGTGCAGGTCAAACGCCGGCATCTAAGTGCTGGAGTTTGAAACCTTGCACTATTTCCAAGTGCATCACATTACGTGTGCTTACGCGTAGTGGAAGCCAGGACCCAGTCAGACCTTGAGACGAAACATATCCTCCCAACACCAAGGATTGCATGCCCTAACTCAATCAAACTTGCCCCCACAGTCTTCAGCTCCTGAATCAGTGTGACCGTGGTTCATGATGCCACAAAAGCATAATTTTTGGACATCTTATTTATGATGATGATGCACCTAACCGTTGTAAAGTTAGGCATTAGTTTCATGTATACCCCACAGGGGTAAATGTTTTAGTCCATGCTTCCAGAATGGGCATTAAAAGTACAGGAGACCCGCTCCTTTGTAATGGGAACAATTTTAGAGGCTCTCCTCCATGTTTCATCCCAGGGGCGCCACCCAATTTTTGGCTTCCCTGACTAGGGAGATAGTAGAGCAGACTCACTTGCTTTAAATGGGCACATTAGTTTGTAAGGCTCTCATGCACGTCTCTATCCAGGGGCATTGAAGTGCTACCCAATTTTTGGCTTCCCTGACTAGGGAGATAGTACAGCAGACTCACTTGCTTCAAATGGGCACATATTTTGAAAAAGCCCTCATGCACGCCTCTATGCAGGGGCATCTTGGTGCCTCCAAACCTTTGGCTTCCCTGCCTAGGGCAATACTACAGCAGATACACAGGCTTACAATGGGCACATTTTTTGAAAAGGGCCTCATGCACGCCTCTATGCAGGGGCATCTTGGTGCCTCCAAACCTTTGGCTTCCCTGCCTAGGGCAATAGTAAAAAAGACACACTTGCTTCCAATGGCCACATTTTGGAAAAAGGGCCTCATGCACGCCTCTATCCAGGGCATGTTGGTGTCTCCAATTTATGGCTTCCCTGCCTAGGGCAATAGTAAAAAAAGACCCACTGGCTTACAATGGCCACATTTTTAAAAAGGCCCTCATGCACGCCTCTATGTAGGGGCATTGAAGTGCCTCCCAATTTTTGACTTGCCTGCCCTAGGGCAATGCTACAAAACACACACTAAGAGGCCTACATTTACGTCTCTTCCCAGGGACATGGGAGTGCCAGACAATTTTTTTTACAAAAAAATCTTTGATATAATCCAAAAAACTAACATACACCAACTCTGTCTCACAAGTGGGTATGAGCCCTTAATATTTTTTTCATGAAAATCCGTTTTGGTTTCATTTTATAACGTTTTCTTGACAGTCCGTAAAAGTGGCGTAATGCTCTGACAGCATTGTTGACATCAGTGACCTTGGGGTCTGAAATGCTTCCAGGGGTCTTCCCCATGCTGTTCCCATATCATTTCAGCACTGTCCTGATACTTTTGTGACATTTTTAGGGTTTTTCCATGCTGCCGGGGGTCATGTCATGTCATGTCAAATACTCGGGTCTCCCATAGGATAACATTGGGCTCGGTGCTCGGGCAGAGTACCCGAGTATCTTGGCCCGAGCTTCGAGCACCCGAGCATTTTAGTACTCGCTCATCACTAATTTCTAGTAATCAGATAAAAATAAAATATATTTTTATTACAAATAAAACACAACACAATTAGTGATTCCATCTTTATTGAACAAAAGAACCCCCCCTCCTCCGACATAGTCCTGGGTCGAGGGTCCCGTGACGTCCAATCCAGATCCAATATCATCTGATCGGTTTGCCGGACGAAACCGATCAAATTATCAATAACAGGTTCAAGGACCTGAATGAGATGACACATCAGCTGATTGTTCAAAAACTGGTTAAAACAATAAGCTGATGCATCAGTAGAAAAAAAAACATACTCACCTCCCTGCAGACACGTCCTATCGGCTCCAGGTACTGCGAGTAATTAGCTGATGCTGTCACCTGATCAGCTGATCGTCTAAGTCCCAGTGAAAAGCTTTTTACCGCACAGATGGTTTAAGTGATCACCTGACAGCATCAGCTGATCATTTAAACTGGCTGGGTGGGAAAAACTGGCTTTCTACCGTGGGAGTTCACAATCAGCTTTTGCTGTCAGGTGACAGCATCAGCTGATTACCGGCAGATCCTTGCAGTGATTGGACGTGTCCAGGGAATCTGCGAACAGGTGAGTATACTGTTTTTTTTTTTTGTTCATTTGGATTTCGCTTTAGCAGCGAATATACAGGAGCCAGAAGCTGCTAAAGTGAAAGTTTTAGGCTTTTTTCAGAGTGCTGCCGGAAATATGCTCGAGTTTCCCCGTAGGTTAACATTGGGCTTGGAGCTTGGGTCGAGCACCCGAGCATTTCAATATGCTCGATCTGCTACAGTAAGATTTGTAGCGTAAGGCAGGTTGCCATTAATTTGACAAGGGAACATCAACCTGTCTAGCCTGTCCACCCATTTTGACAAAGGTAACATGAACACAGCAAATGCCACACAGGTTTGTGTAAAAATGTTGTGCGACTTTTCAAAACATTACATCATAGATTTCGGGCATAATCGCTTTGAGAAATAGGGGCCACTTCTTTTTTCAATACCTTTTTGATTGGCTATTGCAGACTGTGCTGGCACAATCACAGACGCCGTTACAGAGAGTAAGCATCTGTGATTGGCCATTGCTAGTCAGTGCAGTGAATATGCATGAGGTTTAGTAAGCAGCAGTGAGAGACTGATAAGATCTATAATAATAATAATAATGATCTTTATGTATATAGCACCAATATATTCTGCAGCACTTTACAATACAGAGGTTCATATACAAACAATCATGAGAAAAGTCACAATTATAAAAAATGCAATAATTAAAGCAAAAAATAATGACGACCCTGTTTATTAGAGCTTACAATCTAACAAAGATGGCATAAAAGGGGGTGGCACAAAGTACAGGTGCTTATTTACAATGATGGTCCAGCCAACTTGAGGGGATGGGGAGAAGATAAGAGCGGCATAAGTGGCCACCAGCCAATCTGTGTAGAGCTTTCAGGTCTGGTGGAGTTTGACAGAGTTAAGTTCAGAGCAATAGTGAATACACTTTGATTAAATGACTACGATTAGTGAGAATGATAGGCCGCTCTGCTCTAAAAAGATGTGTTTTTAGGGAACGCTTAAATATGTGTAAATTGTGGGTAGTCCTAATTTCTTGGGGTAGAGCTTTGCAGAGAATTGGTAATCTGGAAAAGTCTTGGAGGCGGGAGTGGGAGGTTCGGATTAAGGCAGATGTTTGTCTAAAGTTGCTTCCAGAGCGACAGGAACGGATGGGATGATAGACAGAGATGAAGGAGGAGATGTAGGGAGGTGCTGCACTGTGAAGGGCTTTGTGGGTGAGAACAAGCAGTTTGAATTAGATCCTATATTGTACAGGCAGCCAGGGCAATGACTGGCACAGAGCGGAGGTATCTGAGTAACGAATGGCCAGATAGGTGATCCTGGCTGCTGCATTAAAGATGGACTGGAGAGGGGAAAGCTTACTGAGGGCGAGGCCAATTAATAAAGATTAGATCTATCTATCTACCGTATATACTCGATTATAAGCCAAGTTTTTCAGCACAAAAATTGTGCTGAAAAGTGCCCCCCTCGGCTTATACTCGAGTCACAGTGAAAGCTCAGTAGGGGTAGCGGTGATCAGGAGCTGGAGGAGGTGGGGAGAGGCTGCAGTAGGAGCGGGCAATCACGTGCCCCCGCTCATTAGTGCAATGCAACATGCACTGCATCCCCCTGTCCATCAGCGGCAGGGGGAGCGATGCATATTACGTTGCACTATGTAAGCGCCCCCCCATCAGTGGTATACAGGCCCCCTTGCTGCCGCACACCTGTAAAATAATACATCATTCATACTTATCCCTGTCGCTCTGTCACCGCACGTCCTCCGGTCTTCTTCCTGCTTGTACCCGGTGTCATGTGACCGGCGCAGAAGCAATGACGTCGTCGCTGCTGCACCCGCCACAGGAATAGAAGCCGGGTACAAGCAGGAAGAGGCATGAAGACCGGAGGTCGCGCGGTGACTGAGCGACAGGGATAAGTATGAATGATGTATTATTTTACAGGTGTGCGGCAGCAAGGAGAGCTTGTATACCACTGATGGGGGGCCTGTATACCACTGATGGAGTGGGCCTGTATACCACTGATGGGGGGGGCCTGTATATACCACTGATGGGGGGGGCCTGTATATACCACTGAGGAGGGGCCTGTATATACCACTGATAAGGGGCTGCATATACCACTGATGGGGGGCTGTATATACCACTGATGGGGCTGTAACCACTGATGGGGGGCCTGTATATACCACTAATATGGGGCCTGTATATACCACTGATGGGGGGCTGTAACCTCTGATCGTGGGCCTGTATATACCACTGATGGGGGGCTGTATATATCACTGATGGGGAGCCTGTATAAACCACTGAGAGGGGCCTGTATATACCACTGCTGGGGGCTGTATTCCACTGATGGGGGCTGTAACCTCTGATGGCGGGGAACTGTATACCAGTGATGGAGGTCCTATATACCAGTGATGGGGGATTATATACCAGTAATGGGGGGCCATTTATCATGATGAAAAGGGCTGTATACTGTGATGAGAGTCTGCTTCATTTCCCCCCCTAGGCTTATACTCGAGTCAATAAGTTTCCCTAGTTTTGGAGGGTAAAATTAGGGGCCTCGGCTTATACTCGGGTCGGCTTATACTCAAGTATATACGGTATATTAAAAAAGGAGCTGCAGCACTCTCCTTTGAGATGTTCTCAAGCCTTTATTGGCCTTTAGGCAGGCGGCATGACGTTTCGATCAGCAAGTGACCTTCTTCCAGCCAAGAAGGTCACTTGCTTACCGAAACGTTGTGCCACCTGCCTGAAGGCCAATAAAGGCTTGAGAATATCTCAAAGGAGAGTGCTGCAGCTCCTTTTTTCATATATATGGTCTGTATACATAGTGGCTGATCCCCACATAGGACTGATATAGCACCTAGCTAAGATTGTTAAACGCCGCTCCAAAAATTTTTCCTTTATATTTATCTATCTAGCTATCTATCTAAAGAAAGGAAAATGAAGAATAGCACAAACTTAAATATTACTGTTGGGTGCTTGAGGAAGGTGGATAACACTGAAACATTGCACCACTGGCTGAATAAAAGTCCTTTTTTTCAGTTATTTTGGAGTGCTGCCTGCTTTTCTTTTTATATCTATCTATCCAAACTTTTTATAGCATGGGAAAGACCATGCTAAAAATGTAGTCTGAGTGCTGTGTAATTATTTTTCAGGCACCCATTGCCTTGCATTGGGGTAATCTCAGATATATATGCAGCCATACACAGCATGCTGTGATTTTTTTCCTCAGCACGTTTCTCATTGAAGAAAAACTTGCAGATGGGCATTACGCTGTAGTTTAACCTTGTTGTGAGTGCAATCTGATGTTTTATCGGATTGCAATCGGCGAGTTTAAACGCAGATGTGAGCGCACCCTAATCCAGGTGGTCACACCACACAAAAAACTTGTTTAATAACTTTTACCTCATACCTGCTTTACATCAGCACGATTTGTAAAATTATTTTTTTTTATGTTGTTAGGATGAAAGAAGATTTAATATGTTAGAAGCAATTTCTCATTTTTGTTTCAAACAAATTTACAAAACTTATTATTTTACAGACCTATGCAGTTTCTAAGTGACCTTGGGGGTCCTATATACTGGAAAACCACCCAAAGTGATACCATTTTAAAAACAGCACCCCATGATGTATTCAAAACTGATGTCAGGTGGTTTATTAGCCCTTCAGCTGCTTTGCAGGAGTTAATGTAAAATGCAAAATGTCAAGACAGGAAAGAAACATTTTATTTTTACCCCCTAAATCTCTCTAACTTCTGAACAGGTCACTATAACTGGCAAATTCTAAGGCCGTTATTTGGAAATAAATTGCCATGGCAATTATCGGGACCACATTATAATGATCTCAGGATGCTGATGGGGTTAAACAGGAAGCCCCCACACTCTGTTAACCATCTAAATGCTGTATTCAATATTGATAGCAGCAACTAAGGGGTTAAACTGCCATGGTTGTTGACAACACCTGAAAAACACTGCAGTACTCAAACATATAGACAGGGCCATATTTGCCATTAGGCACTTGTAGGCACGTGTCTAGGGCGGCAGAATTTGGGGAGGGCGGCGACTAAGAGTGTTGTTTTTTTTTTATCCCTGCTCTGAGCCCAGGCCGGGTGACCCCCCCCCACCCAATACCCTTCCCCTCGGGCATCGTACCCTCCTGCCCTTTGATCACGCCCACCGACTTCACCTTACTAGTAGTGGTGGTGCCGCACCGTGCTGGTATGGTGCATGATGCTGGCTGAGGTCTGGAGCTGCCGCTGCTGCAGACATAGAGTATATTGGTGCAACAGTGAACACGACACATTGTAACAGACAGAGGCACTCCAATACTAAGATATTCTATTTAAATATTGAATAGCTACATAGCTAAAGAAATATGAAAAAAGGAGACACTTAGCTGATTACATATGGCCATATCAATAGCCGCCCAGTAGCCATGTCGAGGCGTGTCTCTTTACTGGGTCCTAGCTAGTCTACTTTTATACCTACATGTTCAGTCCAAGACTCTCTCTGAATTAAAAATCTCTCTTGGAATAATAATAATTTTTAAACTAGAGAGAGGCTGAGACTGAATATGCAGGTATAAAAGTAGATTAGGACCCAGTAAAGAGACAAGTCTCAACGTGGCTACTAGGGGTTTATTGATATGGCCATATGTAATAAGCTAAGTGTCTCCTTTCTTCATACTTCCTTAGCTATCTAGCTGTTTAATGTTTAAAAAGCATATCTTAGTATTAGAGTGCCACTGTCTTTCTGTTGCATGATGCCAACACCAATCGGACAAATGAATCACGCAGCCAACTATACAGTTGTACAGCCGACAACTGCTGTATTTTCACCCGATGAAGGATGCTAGAAAAAAGAAAAAAGAGAAAAAAGAGGGGGGGGGGGGGGGTGACAAGAGGCACAACAGTGCCCTTATCACTAGACACTGATGGGTGTAATGGTCAGTAATTAAATCTGCTCACCTGGTCCAGTTGTGAGACCCACAACTGGTTTGAAGGCTTATTGGTAATGTCCTGATGAAGGTGCCAGGAGGGCACTGAAACGCGTAGGAGAATAAAGGAGGTTTTGATGAAGATTTTCTACTCGTATTTATTGGAGTGAGTGATCCTGGCAGAGCGGACTACAGCACACCTTTTTTCCCTAAGCATTGATGAAGGATGCTATTCACTTATATCTCAGGTCAGTTTTAAGTCATATTGGTGGTCATTAAGGGGTTAAATATGTGTTAGGCCACTGTTAAGCCTATTTATAATATTTATATTGTATTTTATTTCACTGTGTCTGAAATCAGAGCCTAAAACCACGATCTTAGGAACAAAACTCAGAAACAAAAGATCTATGTACTGTGGGCATTCCGTGTCATGTTTCTGCAGTTACATTTTGCTTATTAGATCGTAGTATTAAATGTTCCATTTTCATTTTGTACGAAGCCCTAAGCTATTATACCATTCTATGGCTTCCATTGAGGAGCCGTATTATGCACCTGTAAAGTTATCCCTCAAATCTGCTTGTACCAAACAAAGTAAATGCAGGCAGCGCACAGCAGCTGAATTTAGTTCCAGGTCCATGTTTCTGCCTCTAGTAAGCCAGCTGTTTCCCTGAGATAACAGACTACAGGTTCTTATTTAAGGTGTTTCTTCCGAATACTGTATGAAACAGTTCCCTTGGCTTACAAAGCTCATTTGTACTATGAACACATTGTGGACGTATTTCAACGCCAACATTAAAGGTTTGATTTGAAGATTTACAACCTTGGTGTTGATTGATGTCAAACTGATGATTTATATGAATAAGTTGTGTTACTTTTTTAACCCCTTCATGATATGAGTCCTATGTTGGGTGCGGGTATATAGAATGAGCCCAAGAGCTCACTTTATACCCATTTGGCATTTGCATCTAACAGCAGTGACCGGAGACAGTTCTGATCGCTTCCATTTCACAAATAAAATTCTGCAGCCAGTCTTTGACAGTGGTATCCAAAGGGTGCGGCTACAAGCGGTAAGATCGCGGGGAGTTGATGGCCTGTCAAGGCAGCCAGAAATACGCTAAAAGTCGCTATGGCTGCCAGGTTCGCGTCTGTAGCTCGTTTTCATTAGAGATCAGAAATATTGCATTAGATAGAACATGAGATCAGTAAGGGTACCTTTACATGCGGCAACTTCTCTAGGAATTTCACTGGCAACTTACTGGCTGCAGTGTAAATCATGGACACATTGTTCTATCTTGTTGCTGTGTACAAATGGAACAATGTCTCCATGATTTCACTGCAACCAGTAAGTTGCCAGTGAAATTCCTAGAAACGTTGCCGCGTGTAAAGGTACCTTATGGGGATCTAAAAAATAATGTAAATATTTCTAATAAATTAAAAAATACTGTACACATAAATAGTACTTAAAAAATAAATATATTTTGGTATTGTCATGTCCGTAAAGATCCAATCTATTAAAGCATAAAAGTATTTAAACCTTAGGATAACATTTTTAAAACTAAAAAAAATCCACTTTTTTTTCACTGTACTTCCCAAAAAATAAGAAAATATTGTATGTATCCATATAATATATAAAAATCCATCAATTTAGCATGAAAAAATAAGCTCTCTCACAGCTCAATTAATAGAAAAAATAAGAATATATTTACATATCAGAACACTCCCACCAAACTAATTTCTAAGGCAGGTTTCACACCAGCATTTTTTTTAATCCAGCAAAAATCCAGTTTGTGAGCAAAAATCAGATCTATCTGATATCCAGTTTTTGCACATAGACTTATAAAGGAGTGCGGTTGCATCTGGTTTCTGCTGGATCAGGGCAAACACATTTTTTTGCTGAGTTCCAAAGATGTACAGTGGAACATGTTTTGGGCTCTACAAAAGATCATATCCGACCTGATCTGGTATTAATAATCATGGAAGTCAATGGGTGCTGAATCAAAATGTCAGTGGGTTACTGAATCAAAAACTTGATATAGTATGTCTGTTGAGCATGC
Source organism: Allobates femoralis (assembly GCA_033576535.1). Taxonomy (NCBI): domain Eukaryota; kingdom Metazoa; phylum Chordata; class Amphibia; order Anura; family Aromobatidae; genus Allobates; species Allobates femoralis. The sequence continues at coordinate 546,359,397 of JARQOC010000001.1, forward strand.
GGGTCTCACTAAAAGGTAGAAAGATAGATAGATAGATAGATAGATAGATAGATAGATAGATAGATAGATAGATAGATAGATATGCAAAACATGGACTGCAGCACTCAACAAAATCCTCTTTATGCCTTTATTGGCCTTCAGGTGAAAAAATGGCGATGTTTCGGTTAATACATAACCTTCTTCCAGCAAGTATTTTACATTCTCAGGTCTGATAAAGCAGCCAGCTATGTCCTGCAGTCCCCAACTGCCCAGTTTTACCTTGGCTGGCAATCAAAAATACAGGGGATCCCATTATTTTGTTGCTGGCACTTGCCACTATTTGCCCATCCTTTGTTATCTGTGATTTGCCAATATGTGCCTAGGCACTTGGATGATGGCAGGTGCATTCTCCAGGCTCTGAGGTGGATATGATGAGTCTCCACTTCTTAGACGCTCGACTCAGTTGCTGCCACTGACACCCTTCTGCGTGCTGCTCCTCGGCACAGGCGTTCAACGATATGATTTCAGATCTCTGCAACGATACATTTGAGGCACAAATGTAAAAATTTGACACCACTATAAAGAGACTATTTTTCTGGAAAAATTGTCATTTTTTTCCATAGACACTAAAGGGAGTCTAATTTAAAAACATTTTATTTGCCTTAGGACAATGTTTGAAAGACTGATTAAGTTGACCAGGAACTCTCTATGTATGTATTATTTTTTTATTAAGGACAACATAAATACTAAATGCTCCATATTGTCAGTATAACCTTATGAAGGCTTGAATTTTGCACAGCTCACCGGCCGGAGCAGTGTTGATTGGAATTCAAGTAAATATATTACTGGTTTTAAGTGCTTTTTACCTAGTGTGTTTTAATAATGAAATATGTATTTTCAAAAGTAAATTCATCCATATTGAGGGAAAAATAAAATGGTTTTGGCTCTCAGAAGAAGGGGCAGGAAAAACAAAAGTGCAAAAAAGGGAAAAGGCAAGGTTGTGAAAGGGTTATAATACATCTTCATTTTATCTAGATAAACCTGATCAATTTGTATTTGCTCAGACATTTTGCTGACATTCTGATGACCTCATGATTGTCTTTCTTGCTAGCAAGATAATAAATAGACGTATTCTCCAAATTCAGATGTACTTTCTTCTTAATTGGTAAGAGACTAAAAAATGTACTATAAACAAAAAAACAGCAGCACTCTGCTAAGACCTAGAAATGAATATAGAACAATATTATAGCTAAGGAGGAATAAAATATTTGGCACTTAGTTTATAAATATAGCCATATCGATAACAATTCAGTAGCCATATTGAGGCATTTCTCTTATACTGGGTCCATAAACTCAGTCACAGCCTCTATATGGATTAAAAACATCCTATTTTATGGGCGAGTAGGAACCTGCTAACAGAGAACAATAGCATTACGGGCCAATGGGAGGGAAGGGTGGAAATAGAGGTGTGTGATCCCATGATCCAAACAAGAAAAACATCTGCAGCGCTCAATTCTATAGTGTTCATAGGTGCAATGATGAACACGATAAATTCTAACAGAAAACATACAAACCTCCACTGACATGACCTATGTTCTATTTTGCCCCAAGAATTTTTTTTAATTTTTACACTGGAGTTCTGCTTTAGGTTGCTTCATAAATCTCATGCCATGTTTGCTGGTGCCCAACATTATTAGCAGGTTTCAGTGGCATCGCAATGTACATCGAGCCACCAGCTCATTACAATACAAGGGCCAAAGAGTGCACTAAAACTGTAACAACTATAACATTGCAACTATCTTATATATAAAGCTGAATGTGTGTATGTCCAGGATTGGCATCTACACCGTCGCAACTATAGCCACACGTCTGGATCTCAAGAACATCATAGGCTATGTTGTGAGGTGAAAATTTAACCCCCCGCGTTGCAATTCACCAAACAATTTTGGCCCTATCTACATAATGGAGAGAAAGTGACAATTACCACTTGACAGTTGTGAATGAGAGGGGATTAATGACAGCACCAAAGACTAACAGCATATACCAGCAAATAGTCACTAAGGTGGGGCCCCAACATGGGATATTCACCACGCACGGGGACATGTATACGCACCACATGCATACACAGAGACACACACCACACAGACACCCCCCTCACAGGGACACACACACATACACACCCTATAGGGACACATGCACTCACCCCACAGGGTCACACACACCACAGGGACATACACACCCCACAGGGGACACAGAGACACACACACACCCCACAGGAACACACAGACCCCATAGGGATAGACACACACCACAGAGACACCCCTCCCCCCACAAGGACACACACCACAGGGACACCCCTCCCCCTCAAAAGGACACACACCACAGGGACCCCCCACAGGGACACACGCACACTACTGGGACACACACACACCCCAGGGACACACACACACCCCAGGGACACACACACCACACAGACAGACACAGATGTGCACAAATCGCTTCACACAACTCGCCTCATACGTCTGGTATCTTTAATTTCCAAAAATAAACATCTGACTAAAAACAGCCAATGTGCAACACATGTGCCATATAGGGAATTAAGGCAGATGTCAGTCACATGAGCTGTCTTTTATGTGTGTGAGGTAATACAGTTAGGGCCAGAAATATTTGGACAGTGACACAATTTTCGCGAGTTGGGCTCTGCATGCCACCACATTGGATTTGAAATGAAACCTCTACAACAGAATTCAAGTGCAGATTGTAACGTTTAATTTGAAGGGTTGAACAAAAATATCTGATAGAAAATGTAGGAATTGTACACATTTCTTTACAAACACTCCACATTTTAGGAGGTCAAAAGTAATTGGACAAATAAACATAACCCAAACAAAATATTTTTATTGTCAATATTTTGTTGCAAATCCTTTGGAGGCAATCACTGCCTTAAGTCTGGAACCCATGGACATCACCAAACGCTGGGTTTCCTTCTTCTTAATGCTTTGCCAGGCCTTTACAGCCGCAGCCTTCAGGTCTTGCTTGTTTGTGGGTCTTTCCGTCTTAAGTCTGGATTTGAGCAAGTGAAATGCATGCTCAATTGGGTTAAGATCTGGTGATTGACTTGGCCATCGCAGAATGTTCCACTTTTTTGCACTCATGAACTCCTGGGTAGCTTTGGCTGTATGCTTGGGGTCATTGTCCATCTGTACTATGAAGCGCCGTCCAATCAACTTTGCAGCATTTGGCTGAATCTGGGCTGAAAGTATATCCCGGTACACCTCAGAATTCATCTGGCTACTCTTGTCTGCTGTTATGTCATCAATAAACACAAGTGACCCAGTGCCATTGAAAGCCATGGATGCCCATGCCATCACGTTGCCTCCACCATGTTTTACAGAGGATGTGGTGTGCCTTGGATCATGTGCCGTTCCCTTTCTTCTCCAAACTTTTTTCTTCCCATCATTCTGGTACAGGTTGATCTTTGTCTCATCTGTCCATAGAATACTTTTCCAGAACTGAGCTGGCTTCTTGAGGTGTTTTTCAGCAAATTTAACTCTGGCCTGTCTATTTTTGGAATTGATGAATGGTTTGCATCTAGATGTGAACCCTTTGTATTTACTGTCATGGAGTCTTCTCTTTACTGTTGACTTAGAGACAGATACACCTACTTCACTGAGAGTGTTCTGGACTTCAGTTGATGTTGTGAACGGGTTCTTCTTCACCAAATAAAGTATGCGGCGATCATCCACCACTGTTGTCATCCGTGGACGCCCAGGCCTTTTTGAGTTCCCAAGCTCGCCAGTCAATTCCTTTTTTCTCAGAATGTACCCAACTGTTGATTTTGCTACTCCAAGCATGTCTGCTATCTCTCTGATGGATTTTTTCTTTTTTTTCAGCCTCAGGATGTTCTGCTTCACCTCAATTGAGAGTTCCTTTGACCGCATGTTGTCTGGTCACAGCAACAGCTTCCAAATGCAAAACCACACACCTGGAATCCACCCCTGACCTTTTAACTACTTATTGATTACAGGTTAACGAGGGAGACGCCTTCAGAGTTAATTGCAGCCCTTAAGAGTCCATTGTCCAATTACTTTTGGTCCCTTGAAAAAGAGGAGGCTATGCATTACAGAGCTATGATTCCTAAACCCTTTCTCCGATTTGGATGTGGAAACTCTCATATTGCAGCTGGGAGTGTGCACTTTCAGCCCATATCTATTATATAATCACGAATGGGTTTTTTGCCCCTTTTGAGACCGCTCACGCTGCGAGTCAGCGTGGTCATGTGGATACGAACGAAGCATTGGCCGCGCAGCGCGAAGCATTGGCCGCGAAGCGGCCATTGCGAGTCAGAGACTCGCTCTGCTAGAATCCCGATGCATGTGCATCGGGCACCCAGCTAGTTATATATATAATTGTCTTTCTGAACATGTTTTTGTAAACAGCTAAAATAACAAAACTTGTGTCACTGTCCAAATATTTCTGGCCCTAACTGTATATACTGCCCGGCTGGGGGGAGGATTTACTGTTGGCTGGAGATTTATTAGGCTGCCTATAGCAACCAATCACAGCTCAGCTTCTATTTTCCTACAGGTCAAATTCTATTTTGTTATAGCTAACAGCAGTTATTTATTGACTCGGGCGTAGCCGGGTAGTACAGCTACTACAATCTAAAGAAGGAAACACTATCTAGTGCAACAGGAAAAAATGAGCGATAGCCCTCCTCCAGGCCATTTCAGAATGCAATGCCAATATGTACTGAAATCATCTTATCTGCGGTACAAGTAGTTATGTGGTCGTAGATACAAAACTACCAATAAGCAGTTGTAATATTTACAGCAGATGATTAATCAGCTTTAAGGTTTATTCTGATGAGAAGCCGTCAACAACTAAATGTCAGTGATTCCAGACAGCAAATCACCAAAAACTGGAGCAAAATTATTATTGGCCCCTTTTGTTTCCACCCCTGTACTATGCGCAATTATGAACGTATTCCCCATTGTGTTTTACTTGTTTCCCGACTGAATTTCAAGAAGAAGATAAAACTTTAGTAAATTAACTTTGATCTATTGCATTGTCCTGAAGTGTGTACATAGCGTCTGACATGTTCTGCCCTCACTTAACCATCACATCCATAATGTCTGTCACCCGCTCCATATTTACAGTGTCTTCCCAGCTGACAGACATTTCATTATGAGCCAGGAATCACAATCACTTCTCTACATCTTGTGTCCTGATGTGTCCTTACGTTATTATTACTTTGTTCAGTAAAGATCTGCTTTGGTTTTCATTCTTTTTCCTCCTAATATTTAGCTATATTATTTCATTGTATGAATGCTAGAGATGAGTGATTCAGTTCTCAGGACACTGGATCTCCTCTACTGATCTGCAGGGATTGTGCAACTTTATTGTTGTGAAGTGACGCACAAGGAAATGGCTTACCAAAGAGAAGTCACAGATGATGGAAGGTATCTGGTGGTTTCCAAGGTTCCTGTCCAGTGGCTACGTAACATTGACCTGATCAGAATCCTCTACAAGCGTTTTTACTCATCTCTAAGAAATACCTTCATTTATCCTGATATGCCAACTCATTTCATATGTAATATATGGGTTTGAGCAGGTAAGCTAAATGTCATGGTCAACGACTACTGGGTATCCAGAAGAGAAGACAGGTGGCACAGAGACGTATTAATAACATAAGAACTGCTCTTTAAAGAACATCAATTTTGCATCAAGCAAATAAGAGAAATCCACGCGAAAAGATGAACTGTATAAAAGGAGTCTTTTTATTCCAATGATTAAAAGACATTCATAGCCATCTACATGCTAACCAACATGTTTCGACCCTCAGGTCTTATTCATGGTCTAACAAAGCCGTACTGCAATCAACAATATATGCTCAATAGGAGAGCGGTCACATGACATGGAAATTAAAAAAATGCCAATATAACAACACTATGAAAATACAGAATAAAAATATTAAGGGTAGTAATAAATAATGGTACAATAGAAATGTAACTTTAATACTGTAGAATCAAGTCTTGGCGGACATTTAAGCCATATGGAACACATGTGTTCAAAGACAATATGCAATAGGCATCCTGGTTAAGTAACAAACATGTAACATCCCCACCCCTATGTGGAGCGAATATTTTTTTCAATGCCCAAAAATATCAGTGATGTGTATAACCTCCATTCACCTGTGCAAAATGCTTAGAAACCGCAGAAGTCCCTACAGCGTCAGAGTTGTTTACATCAGAAACGTGTCTATGGATTCTTCTTTTTAACTCCCCAGAGGTGCATCCCACGTATTGCACAGATGCATGGAGGTGATCCCGCAACACTGCTAGGTGCAATGAATATTTAACACGGCTAATTTTCAGTGAGTTTTTTCAGAGTTTAATGTCCAATTTGGTGATTTTTAAAAAAAACGTTTGGTGTTTTTTTTTTTTCACTAAACAAACATATGGCTAGGAAACTTATTATTAGGACTCGTAAGCGTGAGGGCCCTGGCGTGGGTTATGAGCTGATATATTTTGGCCAAAATATCCACTAACACCTCACATCTTCATCTTTAGTGTTTATTGCACCTTTTTATCTCTTGCAGTTTGTGGCTGAGCCCTTTGGGGGGGTGTCTGTCACTTGTGATGCAGGTATATAATGCGGAGCAGCCCGTCTGATCTAATAGCATGGGCGTAACCAATAGGCTGCAGTCTGACACTTTGCATCATATATACCAGTGTGACTGATGCCCAATGGTCACCTTGTGTCTACAT